>QBDW01005508.1:0-11646 GCA_003261595.1 Maconellicoccus hirsutus | reverse complement strand
TCGAATTAATTTCTCCAAATTTTCAAATTAACTTTATACTTTTTTGTTTTTTATTTTTCATTGTTGTTTCTAACGAAAATTTTCATTTCTTCAAAATTTTTTTCATTGTGGCTGTTCCAAAAGCTCAAAAAATTGGAAGCTCTGCCGCATTCTCTTTTCACCTCATTTGCACTTCTACAACTTTTAGAAAAAAATTTCTCATAAATTACTCGTAATTTCTCCTAAATATCAGATTTCCACTTGAGATAGGCATGAAATTCATGTGATATTTGGTGAAAATTTAAAGAAGTCGGTAAGAGAAGAACGAAATACACCTTTCATGATAAATTACATAATTTGGTGATTTTTTGAAATTTTTTAGTAAACATAAAACAAAGTCCGAGATTTTTTATCATTTTTTCAAGGTTTTGAGAGATTTTTAAAGGAAAATTTACGAGGAATTTGATACTTCAACTCGCAGGTTTCTAATTTGAAAACTGAATGAGGTATGTGTACTCAAAATTTAGGTATGTCATCTTAAGGACATCAAATAATCAAGGGGAAAGGGGAGGAAGAGGTGAGGGGTATAATATGGTTGTATATTACAGAAGGAGTAAACATCGGTTGATTAAATAAGAATTCTTCAACATTCCACTTTTTGTGAGAAAAAAATCGTACACGACAAACGAAAATTTGATTAAGTACAAGTAGTTTTCAGGAGAATTAGCCATCGAAAGTGTCGCACTTTGATGGAAATATTTTAACAGGAGAAGTTTTTAATTTTTATAAGAGGAAATCGTTTTTATTCATTTTTTTAAATAAAAGCTTAATGTGCAGTATCAATTTTAGAGAATTTTTACCTGATTTTTTTTTGTCCAACTTGAAAAATATTATTTTTCCTTATTTTAATTGAAAAAAAATTGCAAAATAAAAGATCAAAAAACCACATATTCAAATACATTAGATGTTTTTTTCATTTTAAAGTAAAATAGCGATGCCATTTCTATTTTCGATATTTGACAACAGCGATACTAGCGGAATCCCACCGAAACACCGAGTGAATTTTTAATAACACTTCGGATTCGTCTTTGATATATCATTCAATAACAAACACCACCAAAGCCCCTTTCACGCTCCACAAATCTACGCGTTATTGCGCAAAAATCCATCTCGCAAACATCCATTTCGCTGAGAAAACTCCTCAACCTATCTCGTAAAAACCACGCGCGCAATTCCATCTCGGATTAATATTCCTTTCGTAGCTCGTCATCTCGATATAAGGCGAACCACAATCGCGCGACGATCATTAATCACCGAAAACGGTACACGAGTCAGCACGCACAATACGTCTAAAATTTCAGTGCTTCTCATCGCGCCCGGTCGAACAATAAAGCTCGAAAATAATTTATTAATTAACGCCGTTTTCCCCTCGGGCCATAGTCTCATGGCGGGTTCACGCTCAATCAATACGCGCGGATATGGTCAACGCGTAGGGTAATCCCAAAAGCTCGAAGCTCGAAAATGCTCATTTTTCAGTTTTTTCCCGCTGTCTACCTCCTCTTCCGATGAATAATTCAAAGCTCGTACGACGCCTTGGTGAAATCCAGCTAGAGATCGACCACGTGTTCACGACGAAAGCTCCGACCGCATCGCCTACAACGACTCTCTGCGACTACATCCGTGTAAATGATCTTAGCATTAGCGCCGCATATATAACTGCACCGAATTGTCCCGCTTTTTTCGCAACGCCTCGACTCGCCGCGCCCCTCGCGGATACTTATTCACCGAGCAACGACGCTACACGTGTAGCCACGTGTATTATCGACAATAAAGGGAACGGTAAACGTTGAAAGTTGAAAGAGAGAGTGGAAACTCACGCCGAAAAAAAAGAGACGCGAAACGACTGAACAGAGAAAAAAACAACGCTATACGAAAACCGAATTCGTTCTTCACGCTCGACGATCCTTACCAAATGCTTCACCGACACTTCCCGAGTATTATCCACGTGTTTTTCTTTCGCTATAAATTTCACCAAATCGACCATACCGTCGAAAAATACCACCTCGAGTTCGATACCTTTATCGTTCCGAAAAATTAACCGTTTAATTCGCAAACACACGTGACGATTGCACATCGAAATCATCACCGACTCTCATTTCCTACTTAATTCGATAAATAATTGAAAAAAATCTCTTTCTTGTGGCTCTAAAAAGGTCTCATAATTTTTTCAAATTACCTTCGTTCTCGAAATAGAACATTCGCCACACGTAGCGTCTGATTTCGACGATGTCCGCGTGTACCTTCTCATCGAGTATTTTCTATCGCGAAGTTTATTTATAGCTTTTGTTTAATACGTTGATAATGTTGTAATAATTTCGGTATCATGACTTTTCATATTTTTTTCTTCTTCGCTCCATCTCGCGCATAACTCAGATTATTCGCAGATTAGAAATCTCACGAACGAGTTTAAAGGTTACTGACATGACTTTTCTCGCTTCTTCACTCGATAAAATTATAATAAAGCGCAAATTTTTTTATTACGCGACATTAGAATATGGTAAACACGACAACAAGATTTACACGAGCAACGACAGAATGCTAAATTGCGATATGTTTTCAATTTTTTTATTTTTTCGTATTAATTAGCCACGTTCTTCAAAACACGCTCCGCAATTTACTCGCGTCCGCTTTCAATTTTAATTTCAATAAGCCCAAAACAACCCTCAGAATTAGTTTCATTTCCAGAAAAAATTCTTCGTTTAAAATTCTCCGCCGTTATGAAATTTTTGTTCAAAAAAAAAATGAGAAAAAAACGACTTTCATAAGACAAAACGCAGTCTGATCAAATTTCGCATCTTTTGTCTTACCCTTTTACGTTTCTCGGTGACGCTGGTGTTATATTTTATTACCATTTTTTTCCTCCTCGTTTCGTGCTTTTCACCAAAAAGGTATTCTTTTCGTTTAAATTAAAATTTAATAAAAGTAGATTACCATTTTTACGAATTTCACTTTTAATGTCCAACCGAAAAAAATGGATTAAATTTTATTTTATTAATTAAAACGACGACCTAATCGTAAAAACCTTCGTAAGACATTAATTCGCACGAAGCTCGTCGCGCATTCAACATTTTTATTTTATTTTACCCACCATTTTTCTAAACCACCGCTGAAACGATGTAATTAGCTGTAATCTTGTTGTTCAAAAAAATGCTTGTAATGTTAATTAAACGGTAAAATTTGTTCGTCAAATTAATCTCAAAATCTTATCCAAATATATTCTCAAATTGGTAATAAATCCGGTGACTCCTCGTATGGTTTCGTTTCCGAATACGATTCATTTGTCGGTGAAAAATAACCCGAAAAATTCCCATAATTACGACGAATTACGAGCAACATTTCCGCCCATTTCGACGAAAATTCCGAATTACCGAATAATATATTTTTGACGACAACGAAAATGCCGGTACTCGACGGAACTCCGCAATAAATTACCTAATTTTTGCGAAGGTTTTATAAATACGACCGCGTAATTATTGTAAAATATTTGAAAAATGAGTAATTACCGTAATTTACAATCATTACAAAAGAAAGGAAAACGAGCGTTTGTCGCTGTAATTTTCGCGAAGAATATCTCCGTCGTTACGGTAAATTACGAGTTAGAAGGAAATATGGGTTACGTCATTGCCAGCCGAAAGTAAGTGAGCGATGGGAAGAGAAAGGAGACATTCAGAAAATTACCATATGTTTCCCATTAATTCGACGTTAAAGAAGAAATTTAGAAAATTATACTTCAAAACGGTGATAACAGAAACACACAAATGGCATTTGTAAATTACTGTAATTGTAGTAAATCAAGATAATTTTAGTGAATTGTGGTAATTATTTGCACAAATTTTGGTAAATCACGGTGATTGTGGTAAATTACAAAAATTACGGTAAATCACGATAATTTCGGTAAATTACGGTAATTTGGGTAGATTACAAAAACCATGGTTAATTACAGTAATTGCCGTGATTTACAGAATTTTTAATAAATTACGGTAATTATGGTAAATTACAGTAAATACGATAAATTACGGTAATTTGGGTAACTTACAGTAATTACGGTAAATTACAGTAATTACGATGAATAACAGTAACTTTGATAAACAGTGATGATTTTGGTAAAATATGGTAATTTCAGTAAATTACGGTAAATTGGGTAAATTACAAAAACCATGGTTAATTACAGTGATTGCCGTGTTTACAAAAATTTTAATAAATTACGGTAATTGTGGTAAATTACAGTAAATACGATAAATTACGGTAATTTGGGTAAATTACAGTAATTACGATTAATTACAAAAATTACGATGAATAACAGTAATTTTGTTGAATAGTGATGATTTTGGTAAAATATGGTAATTTCTGTAAATTATGGTAATTTCAGTAAATTACGGTAAATTGGGTAAATTACAAAAACCATGGTTAATTACAGTGATTGCCGTGTTTACAAAAATTTTAATAAATTACGGTAATTGTGGTAAATTACAGTAAATACGATAAATTACGGTAATTTGGGTAAATTACAGTAATTACGATTAATTACAAAAATTACGATGAATAACAGTAATTTTGTTGAATAGTGATGATTTTGGTAAAATATGGTAATTTCTGTAAATTATGGTAATTTCAGTAAATTACGGTAAATTGGGTAAATTACAAAAACCATGGTTAATTACAGTGATTGCCGTGATTTACAAAATTTTTAATAAATTGCGGTAATTATGGTAAATTACAGTAATTACGATTAAATACAGTGATTTCGGTAAATTACAGTAATTACGGTAAATTACAAAAATTATGATGAATAACAGTAATTTTGATAAATTGTGATAATTTTGGTAAAAATAATGATAATTTCAGTAAATTACGGTAATTCGGGTAAATCGCGGTAATTATCGTAAATTACCAAATAAATTAAGGTATTTACATTCGTTCAAATCAACTCTCGTAATTATGGTGAATTGAGAAATAAATAACAAAAAAATTGGCAATTTTCCCTCCTCCATAATTACACCTCAAAGTACGAGAACTCGATAAATCAACGATTTCTGGTACACCATCGTCAATTACCAAATTATCACGTCCGAATATTTGAAAATCTAACCTACTTTTTCGATCGTCGATACAGCTACGATAAAAGGTCAAACGCCAAATAATCATATCCTATCTACCAATCGACGTCGAACCTCTAATTACGAAAAATTACAGCATTAACCATCGTTACCACGACTACGAAATGAAAAAAAAAAAAGAAAAACACCGATAAACAATTACACACGAATTCCGTTAAGTTGAAAAACATCGTCGGATTAATTTAACTAAGTAATTACCGGAAATTACTAACAGACGGGTTACGCTTGTGTACTTTTCATATGGTCGTAAACGAGTAACCCGAGTTGGCGTAAAATTATCGATTATCGATCTTCGCCATATCAGTGACCCTGATCACGACGGTATTTCCCGCGCGCGCGCGCTCTTCCTAACAAGCAGGTAATTATTACTATTGCAACCGTCGATATAGATGCGATAATTGACGAAAATAATGAAAACAAACCAATTACTCGCTTCATCGAATGTCAATAATACAATTAACATGCTTGGCAAATAGTACCGCCTTATAATAATATACCGATTAAACGATAATAATTACACCTTCGGAGTGCTCTTGCGTTTTGGGGTTTCTTCACGAGTAACATACTTATGAATACAAACACGTGTATAGAACTAGTTAGAAACTTACCGTTGGGAAACGATTGGCAGTATGGTGTGGAAGACGATGACTGAACTAGTAATTCAGATGGTATTCTATGAAGTACAGACGCTTCAAAAAATAACTCCTTCTGATCCATTCTGCTATCATCATCGGTGTACACGACTGGTGCCATATTCGTTAATTCTGTCAAAAAATAAAAATGCACGTGAAATTTGTACAGCGAAGGTTTCACTAATGGACACAGACAGCAGGACTACTAAAGTCCGGAGAAAATTTAATAGAGTGAATTTAATTATCGCGAATGTCCATCGAAACGAAAGCTCCGATGTAATTTTTTCGCGCCCCGAAAAAGCTTTTAATTTATAGTGGTTCTTTCGGCGAAATAAAAGATCAATTTTTTTTGTATTGTGTGGCTAAAAGGGATAAAAAAAAGTCCACCACGTGTGGTAAATTAAATATACTCCGAATGTCTACCAAACGCGTAGACATGCATTTAATACCGTAGGCGTGCATTGACTCTCTAACGTATTAATTTACAATTCAAATATACCTCAAGGTACCGTCTCCCTTCGTTTTGAATTTTAACAACGGAAAAAACTACACACGAGGTTTAAAACACACTCGCCAATTCAGATTTGCCCGAGAACACAACGTTAATTACTCGAAAAAAAAACTCTTAAAATACGCTCTTGTATCGGTAGATGAAAAACGAGTATACGAAAACCGGATTCGGCAACCAGTCATCCGAAGCTGATTAAAAAAAAAATGAGTCATAAAATCTGCGTGTCGTGATACCTCAGAGCCAAAAAAAAGTCGCCTTATGCACTCTTTTGAACAAAACTGCACGGCTGAAAATTTTGCATAGAACCGGTTCATGGCGAAGCCGACGCAACGGAAACGGAATTCTATTCATGGATTATTTCAGACGCTTTCGTTCTCCATCTTGATAATAAATTCTGCGCATATGTTTACAATAAGATTTCGGAGTTTCTTTTCATACGCGATTGCCTAATTCACAATGACGTCGAGTCTGTCTCACGCAAAGGTCGTGTACCTAAAAATTTAAAAATCTATTCGAATCGAGTTCCATTTACTCGGAGGTCGTGAATTTCAAATTTTACGTTGTTTTGATACATTCATGAGGAAATACCACGAGTGTCAAAGCGTGAAGGAGAATTTTAAAAAATTGTAATTTTGACAATTTTTATAACGGAAAGAATACGCGTTTGATCGTATCGTGAACATTTTTTGCGAGGTTAACCTCGTTTTATTCGTTCGAAGAATTTATGAAAATTTCGTGTTACGCGTTTTTCTTGATTTTCTTGAATCCGCGGTGAAATTTTACACATCAAGTTGTCCATAATATTTCAAAATTTCGAGGAATTCTCGTAATTTTTATGTTTGTTCCGCTTGAATTTTTTTTCCTCGATTTTTACGCAAATTTTTCGATATTAATAACTTTAAATTGAGAGTACTGTGTCAAATTTTCCAATAACATCGCATAGTTGCCAAATTTATCATAAAATGTAATACATTATTGTATGTCTGTGTACTGCGGTGTTGTCAAATTTACGTTTAATAAGAGAAATTTAATATTGATGATGTTATTTCTTTTCATTTCTTAAGATAAAAATTTAAACGAATTTTACAAATTAAAATAGTAAAATAAATTAGCTTTCCATGAAAAACAGTGTTGCCAAATTACTTTCCTAAATATTGCCAAACTGCAAGAATTGAAATTTTTCATCAAAGTTGAAAAATATAAGTCAGTGTTGCCAAACTTAGGTAATATTGTACCCTAAATTTATTATTGACAATTTAGACCACTTTTGAATAAAAATTTATATGAATTTTGTGAGTTCAATAAATACAAAACATGTTTCTAAATCAGACATTGAATACAGTGTTACCAAATTTAACGCCCTTTGATTTTTTTTTTCAATATTTTATTCATTATAGACACTCTTACAAAAAAAAAAAAATTAAAATAGAAATCAAATGATAGTTTTCATCAATTTTAGAGGATTATAAGTAATGCAACGTTGCCAAATTTATCCAAATCAGATTCTGCGTTGCCACATGAATTATACCATGAGTAAAATAATCACTTTTCCAGCAAAAAGTATAATTTCCAGGCACCTTCTTCAAATTTATCATGGAAGCAATGTTGCCAAATCGACCTATTACTTACAAAACGTGAAAAAATATTTTCCACTGAGTTTGGATTAATTCATATATTTCCCAATAGACAAACAATTTCCAAAAATATTCTCAATTTCTTCGTCTTTTTGGAAAATAAAAAAGCGACGTAGCCAATAACATACAAATATATACGATTCTATCAAATCAACCCATTTCTTTTCACGCAACAACCAAAATCTTACTTTCAATTAGTTGAAAAATCACATGTAACGGTTAATTTGCGAAAATACCTCAACAATGGAAACCACCTGACCTCGACTTGCAACGGTGTAAATCCAACGTGAAATATTCGCGAATAATTCGACTCAAAGTTCGTATCAATTATTCAAAAAACTACAAACAACCGAACGAGACAAGGTTCACGGTGAAAATTTCCATCGTCTGGAAGATAATCTCATTTCGTAAAATATTTTTCGATACCACGTTTTGCGCGGCCAACACACGCGATAATTTTTAAATCGTTATTTATTTTTCGATTAATTTGAACTCGTGTCGGTGTCATCAACCTTGTTTCTCCCACACGGTACAAAAGCATAGTCTGCGAATTCTCGCGATTCCAGCGATTCGACCAAAACACCGGCTCTTCCCGTATAACAAGTAAAAGGCATCGCGCCTCTGGAATACACGTGTTCAGCAAGGACGCTGACCTTGGGAGTTAATTCGCTTAATAAACTCCGCGAAGAGGTTACATCTCTTTGTCGAACCTGATTCGACCATACCGATCGTAAGATTACGCGCGGAAGTGAAGACAGTAAATTCCATCTTGTTTGGATGCGAAACATTAAAGAGAAAGTACCGAGTTTATTGGTAATAAAATGCCAACGAGCGCGGAAGTGTCTGAGTATCTTAAATAGACGAATTATGGTAACCGCAGATCACGTATACGCCTCGAGAGTAAGAGTAATTGACTGACAACTTGATCGAGTCTGCACGTTTTGAAGGTAACGATATAATAAATTTATACCAATGTTCGTTATGGTGGCCAAACTTGTGACGGAAATTTCTACAGCGTACATTTGGTGTAAGTACTAATGTCTCATTTGTCGTTCGAGAAAAGCACATGTCTGCGTCCGTTGCCTCGTTACACACGCGAAATTAAAAATTCACCGATACCACACAGACCCATCAAGACACGTGTATCCTCACGTAATTCACGTACCAAAACCACATTTCAAGTCGGCCAGCGAATTATCAAAGTGCTAAATGAAATCTATAATTAAATACTGCGTCGTGTTAAACTCGAAAAAACTCTGATTGTAATTTGAGAAATGTCTAAAATACTCAAACTTGCACGGATTCCGCCTAAATTAACATTTCACCTTTCTACCTTCGGTAATTACAACGGTTTGTTTTTTCACCTGATATGCCGCCCTTTGTAGGCCTATTTTCGAAAGGCGATTTTTTTCCACATCCCGTACGCTTATATCGACACGTGTATAGCCTTTATGACCCGCAAAATACCTCGCCGCAGTCATAAATAAACACGCACCTAACCGTTTGACAAACTTAATGACACATATACGAGCATTGGAAATTTTTCATCGAGGTCGGCGTACGCAATTTTATCTACGAAAGACCAATTCCGACGGTAAATTTAACACCACGATTTCCAAGAATTTAAACATCGAACGTATTCTGATTAATTTTTATAAATCATTTGTTTTCTCTTATCTACGATGGAACAACAGAATCTTAATTTATTCACGAAATAATCGACTCATTCGAAAGTACTTCGTGCAAATGAGGATGATGAAATTTCGAGGAATTGTTCTCGAACACACGTGTATTTTAGGAAAAAAAATTCCCCGATTGAATTACAAAGAAATTAAAATTTTCAACTTCCGTGAATGTAAATCAATATTGGGAAATTTTTACGATGATGAAATGAAGAATTTCACTCGTATGTTTTCAATTTCCGTAAACATTGAAAAAATTATCGTTACTCAGTATTCATCTTTTTAAGAATAAATTTATCTATTTTCAACGCTATTGTTCCACGTCGTTTTCATAATTTATGAAGACTTAAATTTTCCACTGTAGCAATGGCTACGTATATTTTTTCCTCAGCAGAAATAACTTCCAGAGAAAATAAACGAAAAACTACATGAAGTTCAATGCTCTTTTTCTGCATCAATTTCATAATTTTCCAATAGCCGAAAATATAGCCACATAAAAACAAGCCAAACCAACTTTTAAAACCTTGAAATTTTCAACTAAAAAGTTTTCATATTCTTATTTTTGGACCAAACGAAGCAAATCAGACTCTATATTCTTCATTATAGAAAAAGAAAAAAAAATACATTTAAATGGAAGTTTCTCGAGTCGGTCAACTTGCGAAAAAAAACTCATTATAAAAAGATGTTTTTATGCATTACATTTTCACCAAAAGCTTTTTTGTAATTCGTTGAATAATTTTTATTCAAAAATGTAACTTTTAAACTCCCTTTAAATTTTTTGTTTTTTAATATTTCGTTTTAATATCTTAAAAGCATTCTTCGGAGCAATGCGCAGTATTTGTGATGTTTCCACCTGACGATGTTTAATTTAAAGTTTTATTCACAAAAATTTGGATTTTTTGGTCATGAAATAGACATGAGCTTATATCGCTGATTTGATTTCTGCATCGAATTTTTTAATTAAAAAAGTATTTTTTGTTCGATTTTTTTTTAATTTTTTCCATTTTAACTATTATTTTAGGAAGATTTTATATAAATGATGATGATAGGAGTAACACTAAAAAAAAATATCTTTGTAATTGGAAACGACTAAAATTTGTTTAAAATTGCGGAAAATTGTCAAAATGTTAAAATTGTTTAAAGTTATTCAACATTTGCTTCAAATTGCATAAAAACTATGAAAATGCTAAATTAGCTTGGAATCGATCAAAACTTGCTTAAAATCACGCTGCTGTTGATTTTAACAGTTTTTAAAATATTGAACAATTCTAACAACATTTCAACAATTTAAATGCAATTTCGAGGAAATATTGAACAATTTTAACAAAATTTTGACATTTTGGCGTAATTTCAAGCTATTTCAAACAAATTTTGATCAATTCTAAGCTATTTCAACAACATTTTAACAATTTTTGTGCAATTTTGAGATTTTTAACTAACATTTTAATATTTTTTATGCAATTTTAAGCGAATAATTGAACAATTCTAACAACATTTTGACAATTTTGCACTTTTTTGAATAATTATTGACCAATTCTAAACTAATTTAACAACATTTCAACAATTTACATGCAATTTGAACAAATATTGAAAAATTTTAACAACATTTTGACAATTTTGTTGAATTTTAAATGAATTTAAACTAATTATGGTCGTTCAGCGTCGATACCACAACTGAAATGTAAAATCGCAAAAGAAAAAAAAATCAACGTTGTCTTCAGCTTTGTTAAATTTGGTAATTCTCAACATTTTCATAGTTCTTTTGTACTTCAGTAACACGTAAAATTTCACGGTCGCGAAAATTGCACAATTTCGTTGAATAATTTTACATTCCCGATATTCTAATTTTGGAGTATTTCACCTCAATCAATACTTTCCGACGATCCTACCCTAAATTCCAAACTTCTTACCTTCCTAAAAGCAACCGATCTATACTCCCTAATTTAAACAAACCTCCTCAGCTTCCCACGTCTCTAGCCTCTAGGCTGTACACGACGTGGCTAAATAAAATTATATAAAAAAAAAAAAAAA
>QBDW01005507.1:0-101944 GCA_003261595.1 Maconellicoccus hirsutus | reverse complement strand
TTCCGACGATCCTACCCTAAATTCCAAACTTCTTACCTTCCTAAAAGCAACCAATCTATACTCCTTAATTTAAACAAACCTCCTCAGCTTCCCACGTCTCTAGCCTCTAGGCTGTACACGACGTGGCTAAATAAAATAAAATAAAAAAAAAAGATAAATTGAATTCGCGATTAATTTTCCTGACACGCTTTCTATTCGCCTTCCTAAGGCATCTTCAGATTTTTATTAAAATCAAAATTATTTGTTTCGTGATTTATATACATACATATAAAAAAATCACAAAATGTTTGAAAAACTATATAAATTCATCACTTCGAGACAAAAATAAGTAGCACAATTTGTTTGCTTTTATTAAAATTTTAATCCTTCAAAAAAACATCCCTCGATGTATCAAACATTTTTTTTCAATGTTGCATACATCAACCAGACAAATGAATTTTCAGTTTTTAATTACCCGAATCAGAAAACTACGACTTAATTTTTTATGAAAAGGCGAAACAGTGTGAAATATATTGCATACGTACGCCTGCACGCATAAAAGTATTCAAATTTGCGGTGCCTGAACTTCACAAACGGAAAGCCATTTACATTTTTACTGTACATTATAACGAGTTCTTTCTTCCTTTTAGGTCGTTAGCATTTTCTAGATTTTTTTACTGCTCAAGTATCAAACTCCCAAGTTCGTGAATATTCATGCAAAAGCTTTCGTTTACAAAATATTTTTTCAAATATCTTCAGGCACAATGGGAAAAGCTTGTATATAATATCTTATGTATTCGTTGAAATGGTTCTTTAAAGCGAATTTATCACACTTAGAATTTCCACGGGCTGATGATCTGCGCCGAGAAAATTTTGAAATTTCTATATAAAATGGCGACCGTATAACGCGTAGTTTACATGTTTATCATTATCCTCCATTAAACGCTAATAGAAAAAAAAGTAAAAACATCTGCGAACCAATAAGAAATATAAAAAGTAATAGTAACACAGCAATCGTATTTCGTTAACATAATAAAAAATGTCGAACATCGTTGTAATCGCGAAAAACAAAAGGGGTTGCATTAGGGCGGAAAAAAATCGCAGGGACGAAAATTTATTTTCAAGTGAAAAATACTACTGATGCAAAAGAGAATAGAAAAAATACCAGAAAATTCTCACATTATTTTGAAACAAACAAGGAAAGGGCGAACGACCTCTGTTTTTAAGAATTACTTTTCAACGTTTGTTATCCGCAATTTCTACTCGGTTCACATTCGTTTAAGGAAATGTTTATGTCCAAACTTTAAAACAATCCTTTTTAATAGTGTTAAATCAATGTTGAAATTAAAAGGGGTGCAAAATTAAGTCGTATTTTTATTCTTAAAACTGTTTTATTTTTTCGAGCCATTTTATTGTTTTTTTTTTTTTCTTCGACTGTATCAAGCGGCATTTCACGAGATTGAATTTCTATACCCTTTTTCCAGGCGTTCGTTTAATTACTTTAAATTAGCGGGGCACGCTTCTATGTACCTTTTATTTTTAACGATATTGGCACGCCGAACTAATCTTATATGTATCATCAATGAACGAAAATCCTCAAAATTACGACTTCACAATCTGATTACCGACCAGAATACAAATTGATACATGTTGAAAATAATTTGTGGTATTGCAATTACCACAGACTAAGCTTTTACGACATCCCATATAAATGCCAGATTAGGATGGCTTCGTTTATTTACGTCATTTTATTCAAAATTCAGTCGGCATTAATACAACCTGTGACCTCGTCAGATTAACATCAGTTTATTGACAGCTCCCACTCATTTTTTTTCCTATCGCTAACCAAGAATGTTATGTACCTTTTTCATGCATGTAGGAAGTTTGCCAACAAATCGAAACTTTTTATTTTATTAGATTGAATGGTAAGTTAGAAGTAATGCCAAAACTGTTTCTTTTAAATTTAATTCAGGTAGGTGAACTTTTCGGCGAATTGGCAATGTTGATTTTGTGAGTAATTTTATCGTCAATGAAAGTAATCAATCGGTGAAATTATTTCCGATTTTTTCCTAATCAATGATGATCGCTGGTTAGTAAGTGTTGCACATTAACAAAACGGTATCAAACGATTATTACATAATTACGTATATTAAATATAAACAGAGCCGGAGATCCGAATTTTTCTCAAGTGTAGAGTTGAAATTTTCAAAATTCAGTTGAAGAACAGTCATATAAACCGTGGGGAGGGGGCAGCTAAGAAAAAAAATACAATAAAAATTTGATACCTAACAAATTATTTTTCAATTCTAAAGATACTACTTCTTGAAGCGTTTTTTAAAATGAATTCATTAATCACATTATTTATGTTGCTCATTTATAACAAAAAATGATTCAATCTCTCCGCCACTATCGATGATCAAATGTTATCGCTGAAATAAAACAGTTTGTAATAAAATGTTTATGAATTTTTTGGTAAATAGTAGAAAAAATACATTTGTTTTTTAATTTTTTTTTTGAACTTTTTCACTAGATATTGGGATTAACTTTAGGTAAATTTCCAAGTGTACTGTTTTTACTGTAGAGTTCTCGCTCGCTCTACATATTAATCGCCGGCCCTAAATGAAGAGTCCAGGGAAAGAGCCAGTTAAGTCACTTTTTCAACATTTTGAGATAAATGAATTTTAAAGTTTGAAACCCTGTTGAAACTTCTCAGACCATTTTTCATGGCAAGTGAATGAAAAAAAAATTTTAAAAACCTTTTTTGAGCAATATATTACGAGCTTATCAAAAAATATTGAAAATCATAGGAGATATAAACATTTTTCCAAAGTAAGGTCAGAAAGTACTGAGAAAAAAGCAGGTACTCGTAGGTCAGTGAAACGTTTGACACCAATCATTGAATTTTATTCAATTAAAAATTAAAAAGGACAAAACAAAACTATTTTACTTGAAAAAAAAATTGGATTTCACGCAAAAAAATTCTTTCTTATTCATTTTTGACGTTTCATGACACAGGTTTTTGTAGAAATTCTGCACTAACCTGGTTCTTTCCTTGTAGGTTATTTCTTATCACGCGTTTTTCGTGACCAATGGTTGACTTTTTTGAAAATTGTTTTAGCTCAAGTTATTCTACTCAGTGTTAACTACCAGAAACCACCATAATCTCATTTTCAAATAAAAATGACTTACCTGGTTTTTTCCCTGGACTCTTCAAATATGAACCAATGGCTTGTGGGTTTACGAAGCGTAGTTTGATAATGTGTGAGTACGAAGCTGTCTGATTTTACCTTTACCTTCTGTTATATGCATTCCGAATTAGGGGCGACTGTTCACCTCATATGAGGCAATTGTTGCACCCCCATCTTTTCCCCTCCTGATTGGCAGATCTATGCCTTAGGTAAAATCCTCGACCCCTCGACTATTTTCCAGCCAATATCCAAATCAGTTTAACCACTTTTTCAAAATTTTAATCTCCCATGTTCCTATCATGTCACATAAGATAATTTTTTGAACGTACCTGAAACACAAACAACAAACCAAATACTTATAAAATTTATAAAACACTTCGATTTCAATTAATTTTCACAAATTAGTAACCCTGAGTAACCAAATACACGTTGTCCTCGTCAATAATAAATCTAGTCACATGTAACAAAACTGATATAACTTTACGATGAAGAAAAAAAATGCAAATCCTTCGCGAGCCACGCTAAACAATTTAGTTCAGGCTGAAAAACGCCGCGAGAGATTTTCACGCAGTTGAAATCTCTTTCGCAGGGTGCAAAAAAAAGTACGTTTATTTTAAACCACTCCACCTGTAAAAGTCTGTGACACGCGTTAAATTCGAAATTTATGGTATTCGCTTTATCGTACTTTTCGATTTTGATCTTGACCACAATAATCGGATGGGCCTTTTTTAGGCACAGCATAGGTTTGCCGAAAGAGCTCTAATTTTCTTGTTCCACGCGGCGCTTTTCGTACGAGGCTGTTTTTACACACCGCAATATATTTAAATTTTTAATATTTTATTATGTTAATGATAAAAACACCCTCTCGAATGTAAAATACAAACGCTTTCTGTTTTTAATGTTACGCCGACGTTGGGAGGTAACATTTTATGAAAGCTGTAATTCACGCCGTTCTAAGCTTTATACATTACTATCAAACGTTATAATACTTGGTACCCACATAAATTTAATATTTCAAAAATTATTACCAAGGTAGTCGCACATTTTGCCACGCTAACTATAACGTATAGATAACAAACACCGAATCCTAGTTTTCTTTATGTTTGGAAAAAATTCCCAACGTTTATTTACTTTGAACGAGGAACTACTCAAAAATGGAAAATAAATCTTGTAAAAGTAATGAAAAATAAAAACTCATAAAATAGAGTAACGGCTACATTTATCATACACCTTCATCAAATCATTCAACCACTTTCATCTCGAGAAACTCAACTCCAAAGGATCGTTTTCCTCGCACAATAGCAACGCGGAAATTTAATTTTGACAATTTTTGCAGCTTTTTCCTTCACCTTAATCATGGTCATTGCACAATTCGTATGGAAATTCTATCGTATTAAAATGGAATAAAGAAATAGTAACGAAATCGAGAAATATTCGACATTGAGTTTCCGATTAAATATTTCCTATTTCAGTCACAAATAACAAACCCTTTTATTTGAGAATTGAGAAGTATTCGAAATCTCGACCGGACTTCTTACAAAGAAAAATAACAATGAAATTACCATCTCTAGAGGTTCGGGCTGAATTACTTTTCGAACTTGATTTCAAACAAGCTCCGGTAGACTTTTTCATAAGAATTATTCATTTTTTGTTTGAACATTACAAAGGGTAGCACGACGAATTCATTTTGTTTGTCGTATCATCGTAATATGCATTTTTACGTGAAATATACATATTTATCGATGATTATTCTGTTAAATCGAATATGTTATCTGTATTTTATTTTATTAACGTGAAATATCGCCGGAATCAATTTTTCTTACTTTGAGAAGAATTTTGGCCAATTTTGGTACCTCTCCGAGATCGCGCAAACACCTTTGGAAAACTGTAGAAACCTACATCACTCGAACCACCTACTTACCTACATAAGTAATCATTCGGCGTTAATACCACACTGACAAATTTCTCCGCATCTTGCCATCGCAACAACTTAAGCGTTGACATAGCACTCAGCGATGACATATAATCACGAACTCCACGAATATTATTCCTTCTAATCGCGATCGTACGTAACTGGAAGGTTGTAAAAATGTATTACAACATTATGGCGAAATGACTTCGAATATTTCGTCGCTGTCATATTTCAAACTCGTTGGCACTTGTTTCGGTGCGAGATACAGACGAAGTGACATTTTTCTTCAAATCTCATCAGGTCGATTACGTATTAGCGATTTGTTCTCAACCAGGTATCATTTTTTATTGGTTAAACGTCGACGAATGATTATAATCGAATCTTGCCCTTTGACTCATCCATGCTGCCAACACGCTCAAACATTACATTTGTATTTTTACCACGTTCCCATCTCGCGCGAACTCACTGCTCGAACTAATTTCCTTAAAATCGTCGAGATTTTTATAAGAACAAAAGGAAATATCATTTAAAGCACGATACGACGAAAGTTCAGACAGATATTCTTTTGATGGGCGTGATATCATCATACAACGATACCAGAGAAATCACTAAAGCGGAAACACGAGATACCAAAGTTGTCAAAAATAATTACGATAAAACACGAACCCATTAAACCGCTAATTCCCTACCAGCTTCTTGCTTATAACCAAATACGCCAAAAATATCGGGATATTTGATAATTACGCACGTTCAACTTAAGCCTTCGAAAAAGTACCATGTCCAATGGACTATTTGAAATTTCACAGGGTTACTCGTGCGCGAAAATCGATTAAAACTATATTCGGAGTTATAAACGTTGACACAATTTTACCGACAAATATCGCCGATACTTTTGACTTTATTTTTCCTTTTTCGTAAGAATCGAATTATTTTTGAATTCAATTTTCCATCGAATTTATTTTCAATACAGATAAGGTAATAAAAATTTAATCAGTTTTCAACTTTAAGCTTTTAAAATCTGCTACCGTTCATTTGAATTTACGAAAATTTGATCGAATCTTATTCTCATTTGATATCATTTTCAACGACAAAAAAACTTGCTTACATTTGATAAAAATCACCGAGTGTTAATTTCAATCTTATTGCTAAAAGGAAGCCAAAAATTTAATTACTCGCTTCAAACTTATTTCAGTTTTGAAGTTATATAAAAAGGGTTAGTAAAAGAACCACAATAAATATAATTTCTTTTTAAACGAACCAAAAAAAAAATCAACTCGGCAAAAATTATAATTAAAAAAGCGAATGAAAAAATTAAATGGTAACTTTTGAGCGAATAATTCAAAGGTAAAATCACCTTGAGAGGTTGATGACTTTGTGGAGCCTTGTACATTTAATATATTCCACGCCAATCGCCATTATAATAAACAATAATAATGGATCACGAGTTAAAGAATACATTATAAATAATTTTTTTCTCTTGCGAGCCGTTGTATTATTTTTATCGCATCCTCTTCACGCCAACCATTCTCCGAATGCCTGGACGTTTGGTCAGGACTGCTGATTAGTGAGGCGGTAACACTCTCTTCCTAATGGTCCTAGTAACACGCATATCGCCTTCATACTAATAAACAATTTTTTAATATGAAATTATAATTAAAAAATTCCCTTTGGATAATGCGTGTGATACAGTTATTTCGTATGCATTAAGATATCATCCATGTTAAATACACATTTAAACGTGTTAATCGTCGTTACGTGTAAATAATACGAATTAATTTTTTTTAATCCCTTGAGCTTTACTATGTGTGCTTAAGGATTGTAATTTTATTAAATTTAGAGTTTATTGAGTCGCATTTAAAAACTTCAGATTTTTATGGGTGAATTTTAAACGTTTGCTTCATTTTTATTGATTTTTTTTTAAATTTATAATATGTCTAATAAAATTGAATATTTTATGAAAATTTGCTAAAATAAAATTTTCGATTAAACAAGCGACACAAATTTGAAAATTTTTGACGCCAGAATTTTGCTACATTTTACTACTACTCCAGTCAATCTAGCATTTGAGATTGCAAAACGAGAAGATAAGCTGAATTTTGGTAAATAACTAGTATTCGATACCCTTTACAACATACTTCACTCCGGAACAAATGTCATGTTTGCAAGATCCCTTTTTTGTGGATCTAAACCCCCTAAAGTCAGTTTTTCGCTTATATCTTAGTGAAAACTGGTTTTATCAAAAAAATAGTTCAGTTCAAAATTGAAACCCACTAAATTCTCTACAAAATGCATATATTAAGAGTTGATGCAGCTGGCTTAGATTCCGAGCTACGTGCGATTGAAAAAGGAGCATTTTTCGTGAATAGATGACTTTTTAGCCCAATAGTGTAGGGTACAGTTTTTCGGCTCTTGTGTAGCAAAAAATGATTCTATAAAAAAAAATAGCCTAGTTCGAGGTTGACGCCTACTAAATCTTCTACAAATACTGTATCTAAAAAACTAGGCTAAAAAATAACCAAAACCTCCCTTCTTTGCGACGTCACAACTCGGAAACTAAGAAAGCAATTCAACTTCTTTATAATGGAATTTGTAGAAAATTTGGTGATCTTTCATTTCAGTTATTATACATTTTCATGAAAAACCATTTTTTCCCATGGTAACAGGTAAAAAACTACATTTATGCGAATTTTGTCAAAAATTCACGAAAAATGCTCTTTTTTCAATTGCAAGTAGCTCGGAATCTAAGTCAGTTACATCAACTCTTAATATATGCATTTTGTAGAGAATTTAATGGGTTTCAATTTTGAACTAAACTATTTTTTCGATAAAACCAGTTTTCACTAAGATATAAGCGGAAAACTTACTTTAGGGGGCATAGATCCACAAAAAAGGGAACTTGCAAACATGACATTTGTTCCGGAGTGAAGTATGTTGTAAAGGGTATCGAATACTACGTATATATCGAAATTCAGTTGATCATCTCGTTTTGCAAGCTTGAGGCCATTTTCGAGCCAGATTGACTGGACTACACGGTCTTTCAGCCAATTAGGTTACTTCATATACTCGACAAATTTCCATCTTGATTTCGCTACCATCACATGAAATTTTCGCTACACATTCCAATTTCTATTCTCAACGTACAAGCGTATAAAAACTCGCTGAAAACAGACATCAAGCACGCGTGACCTGATTAAAACATTCAAAGCAGAAATTGTAAGAGCACAGCCATTATGTAAACGACTAGAGTACCATTGCTTTATAGATAAAAGCACCGAAAAAATCTACTTGGTCGGTCATCAATTTGGCGCCCTCCAAACGCGTGTACTTCGTACCACTACATGCGGAAAATGAGAGAAAAAAGTTGACATTCTTGGTACATCGCGTCGGTCCCTCGAAAAACACGCGATTTCTGAAAAATATTTATATCTTAATGCGAAACTGACGACAAATTTCCAAGCCATCACTGAAAATACTTTTAACATATGCGTCTAACGAGCATTGCCTTTTGTTTTCCCCTATTTTTCCGAATCCAAGAGAAAAAATGCTTTCTAAGGAGAACCAGCCATCATCCGAAGATCGCCGCGTTTCCGTAATCAAACAGCAATCAACGAACGAAATTTTATCCCTTTTCAGCGACTTTTTTAATTCAACGAACAAAAAAGTTTCCGGTTCATAAATTAAAAAGTTGAAAAAATTAAATTATGCTTTACAATGTAATCACTCGGAAGTTGATTTTTTTCATCGCAGTTTACCTTTCTTTTGATAAAAAAATAATCGAGTAATTTTTCAGGTCGTATTCTAATTTCACACTTCGTCGTTTTCGTTTAATCGCAAAAGCCTCGAAATCTTTCAATTTTTGTGTTTCCAAAACATGCTGGAAAATTCATGAAAGGAGAAAACACGCGGAGTTAATCAGTCCTATGTTACAGTTTGAATTTACCAGCAACAATTTAACGCGTCAAATACCACAACATTGAAAATGTCACCGATGAAAATGACGCTTTGCGGGCTCGATTGAGTTCAAGCACCCGCTGTTTAAAAGTTTGCCTATTTATACGTCCAAATAATAAATTGCTCGCTATGTTCGCAAAAAGGACAAATTTCACGCGAATGTTTCATTGTGGTTGCCACACATACTTAATACATGCCATTTAAGAATCCGAACACGAATTCAAATCGGAAATAACGCGAAGCTCGGCTAAGTTGCTATAATATTCTACGTCTTTTGAAGTTTCGCGAAACTAAAACCGACCGACGCAATTCGACGATGAAAAATAAGGGTCACACAAACTTGCACATTCGGTTAAATTAAATTATACTACGTTTCTCAACTTAGCCGTTTATATCGAGTGTACTCGTGTCACTTATCCAAAACGTACTCTAGAGTACCGAATTATCTAATGCATTAATGAAACAACGATAACGGATTTATTGGTTTAAGATGCGCTCGAACATCACCCTCGGCTTTTCTTCTTTTTTCTCCCGGTGTCTAGAATGATTACGTGTTATTAGTTTTCTCTCTCTCGCGACGTTATAAATGATTCCAACGGTGTTAAATTGCCGTCCAAAGAGGGGTAAATTTTCACCCCTTCAAAGGGTGATGATTACACTTGGCAATTTTAATACGCGCCGATGTACGATTTTTTTTAATTTACTACGCAACGACAACTCTCAAGAGAGATGTCGTCTAGTTTCAAATAAAAACCTGCAATATTAAGCATTTCGCCGTGCTCGAGTAGCGCCAACACCAGCGAAACTAATTTTCATCTAGGTGAAAATCATCGCCGACCAACAAAAGGGAGAGAATGGCAGCGTGTATGTTTAACTCACATACAATGTACATGGATGCTCGAGTAAATTTCCACTCAACCGTGAAACATTTGAATACCGAACGAATGACCCCCTCTTTTTGGTGAAATATCAAATACAAAAATTTTGACGATGGTGAAAGCATCAACTTAAAGTTCATCATATTTTGTTTTAAGTAAACTTCATTTTTCCATAGATGGTAAAATTGGTTAATAAATTTTTTTTACGTAGTTTTTACGAATAAAGTGAATCAGTAGTTCATTATTTTACAGAAGAAAAGTGAAATAATATCAATAGGGTAGTTTCTCTAAACAAAAAGTGCAGACTGTTACAATACAGGGTCCATACTGAACCAGTTTAGTCTGGGATCTAAACTAGTCCAGTCTGAACTGGGGTCAACACTCGACTGGTACACCAGCACAGAACAGAATTTACACAAGACTGGCGGACAACTATAGTACAGGATATATACTAGAGCTATGTGGTCTGGTTCAATGGTCGACACTGGACTGGTGAATAGTACAGTACAGGGTCTCCACTACATGGTCTGGGTTCTACACAGGTCCAGTCTGATCTGAGGTCTAAATCAGACAGATCCAGTCCGTGGTTTATACTGGACTAGGTCTGGTCCATGATGTGTTCTAGACCAGTTTAGTCCAAGGAGTATACTAGACTGGTCTCGTCCAAGGTCTACACCAAAACGGACGTATATTCAAAATCAGCCCGGGCTTTCGCCATCTTTTTGATCAAATACAACCCGAATAATTAAGAGATTACTAAAAACATGATTTGAGCCACAAAAGTTGGCTGCTTTTGAAGATAGAAAGTGAAGCGTATAATTGTGGACAATAGTTAATGCAATTTCTGAGGGTAAGATTGCTTTATCATAAAAGCAATACCCAACATGAAACACTTATTTGCCCCAAGACTTATAGCAATTCACAAGCATCAAAATTATACTGTTGACTATGCTATGAGTGTTCTTCATATAAAAAATTCTTTCCCAGGAAGCGGGTTTTACTTTTTAGTTCCTTCCTTCGTTTAAAAATCTTTACCGAGATTGTAATGAGTGTTTTTTCCATTTTTCATGACTATTTAGTATTTACTATACGCAACTTTATATAAAAACTTGAATTTTTCACATATTTATTTTCATCTGAAATTTAAAATTCGATCCTATCGTCAACTACATATTTACATAAATACATCTAATACGATAAATTCTGCTAAAAGTAAGTTCTTTCGAACAACATTAAACGCTTGAATTTAATACCGTTTAATATCATCGATAATTTATACCAATTTTTAACCATATAAGAAAAGCAAAATAGAAAAAGGTCGGTAAAAGCTACACCTACAACTCGTAATACTGATGTAGTACAGCAATACCTTCGAAATCGACGAGCCATTTTCGAAACATAAATACTCGTTATAGCCTCGCAATATCATATAGAAATCCTCCCAAAAAGAGATACCAAAAGAGAAGGGGAGAAAAACAGAGTGGAATTTTTCGTTTATTGATCCATTAGTCGGAATGTTTTGCTGGTAAATTCAAGATCCTTTTGAAAGTACTTTTGAAAATTTCTCCATGTGAAGAGTTAACCTTTACCATTTAGTCGTTTGATTTATATCAAATAGCATCGTATAGTTTTATGATTGCGAGTTGTCGAGGCGAGCTTTTTACTATTTTTACCACTTACATGTACTTTTTTTACATTCTACTGGTGAATTCATGTTACAGATCGTAAAAAAATGAACGCTAAAAGTTTCCAAGGCATCTTGTAACGTTATGTGGCACTTAGCTACGCGAAAATTTAATTTCATCGAACGCTCTTTGCGGTTACACTAAGTTTTTTTTGTTGCGTAAATCATAAAAAGATTCGGAAGTTTTACCAATGCCGAGAAATTTTCAACGGCTACTTTGAGACCTCTATTAGGCATATTATTTGCGTAAAAAAATAAATACTTTATTATACGCCCGCGGTACGCGTATATTTCGTGTGATGAATCAAAACAAACCAACTGCTTATCAACGATAGCTCGGGGGTTTGAAACTTTCAACGAAATTATCATTTCATAAAAGTGGAAACTATTTAAAAAGACGTAAGGTAATAGTTAAGTATGTATGATAAGGTAAATATAAAGTTTATTTACTTAATAGCTCTATACATATTACATACTTCTTCAGTGTAACCTGTATCATTTTGCACACGCAACTTTTTCCATCTAACTGCTCGAGCATACTCGCTCATTTTGTTAGATTTCATGCTTAAATCACTATTGTTTTCGTATACAAATGTGAAATATCTTTCAATTCGTTTAAAAACGTATTCTAGTTTTTTTTTCAAAAAAAGTCTCCACATGTAAAAGTTTTCCAAATCGTATCAAACTTTGCAATAAACAAAATTCAATGATAAAACTGTAAACTTAACAATATTGCCAAGAAACGAGATAGCTTACTAGGGCGCCCTAGTGACGCTAAACGGCACCCTTAAAATTCTATTTGTATTTTGTTTTCGGCAGACAATTTAATAGATGTTTTGCTTATAATTGGATATCACCAGTGATAAATGAAAAGAATGTCGTTTAAATTTGCTTCCCTTCATTTTATTTAATAAAAACGTTCGCCAGTATTTGGCATCGCATATCTTGGAAATTTTAGGCTTTCAATTGTAAACATATCCCGACGTATATGGAAATTACAATTTCATTCAGAAAAAAAAATGCTGAAATTAATGATATTTTGTACGCTTAACAATGACGTCATAAAGTATCGAAAATCGAATTATGAATGAAAAAATTGATTAGTCGCTAGGGGCAGGGAATGGGAATTTTACTCCGACCAATAGAAATGTGTTTACACTTCTTCTTACTTCTTCGTCAACAACCACCTATGTCTTGATGATTAAATTTCTTGTCAATAATCATGTAATCGTAATTTTTGAATGTTATGGAAGTGTAATCGAAGTAATACAAGAAAGGAAACAAAAAATAGATAAAAATTCGAACTGAGCTAGGAATACCATATGTTGTTTACCTTGAACACAGTGGCATTGTCAAAGGACAATTTATTTTTAACAATTTCGATTTCATGAATTTCAGAATAATGACCTTCCAGATTTTTAGGAGCGTCAACAAATTGACAATTTTCGATCATGCACTGGAAAAAATTACTACCATCATTGTTACTGGAAGGCGAACTCAAAACAATAATATGGTCGGAATCCTTGGTTTTGCCTTTGAGATTAACAGTAACTCCGTGAGCATTGGAATAATGCCTTTCTAAATTGAACAGTCTGCTCACTGAAATTCCACAGTTATCACAAATATACATTTTGACCATTTAATATTCATAAATAAGCTGTAAGAGAAATGATTTTAATTTTTGTAAAAAAATTAGAATAATTTCAATCAAACTATCGACTCATTCTTATCACACATCAGTCATGCATGGTGGAGATGATTATAAACACATTCTGATTGGTCGGAGTAAAATTCAGATTCCTTGTCCTTAACCTTCGACGTTATTTGCCATTTGAAACATTAAATATATATTTAAATAACATATTCATTAAATAAATAAATAATAAATAAATAATTCTATTGTATCGGGTGATATCATCCGCCGTAACATCGTCACATTGAAGATTATTACAGATTAATTATGTGTGTATTCATGAAGTATTTAGGAGGAACTCCTCGACCGTATAGAACGGACGCTCCAATAGCCACTTCTGGAGGGCTTTTGAAAATTTAGATTGGTTTACTATTGCTTTAATTTCGGAGGAAATTTCATCATAAATTTTTGTATCCATTATATCGATATTAGCTTTGAATGATCGAAGCTTTCTTGTATTGTCCTGTAGTATATCATTAACCTACCTGGTGTTATAACTTATAAGTAAGAGATAAGGTTCGAGTATATATAGATTCCCTGAATGAACAAATGTACTAAGACCAAGGACGTAAAGTGAGGGCACAATTATTGCACAAAAACTGTTTCAACAACTCATTGCTATCATCAGACGAGAAGTCTAGAGAATTCCGTACACTGAAATATTCACCGTTGAAAAATATTTGAAAATATTTCAACTCACCTGAATTTCTTGCAATAATTCTTGATCATCTAGCAACACCACCTTGCAATGGTAAGTTCGGGTTTTTGTACAGAAACACCGCATTGCGTTTATATTTTCATGTCATCTGTTTTGAAAAAAAAAACAATGGTATTACGATGCATCCAAATAAAAAGCACATTTTAACCAAGTACTTTGATTCAGCCCTCGAGGATTTTTTTCTTTTAATTTTACAAATTAAAGCCATTGTTTTTCGTATTTACTTACAAATAAATTTCAAAATTAAATAAGTCGTAAGTTGCTCGAAATCTCAAAGTACAATATCTACGCGACATATGCGTAGGTACTCATTACTAAAAGAACAAAATTTTTTTAAAAGTGGTTTTGGTAATTCTTTTTCACTTATTCATTTAAATTATACAAAACGAGCACAATGAAGCGAAAAATGTTTCGAAATGACACTTTCGTTACTTTTTTCCACGTGAAAGTATTGTTCGTCGTTGGGTCGTTGGTTTCAAATAATTGTTTTAAATTTTACATATCGCATCAGAAGCAGGGGCTGAGACCGGAACGATTTTTTGTTTTGGGCTTGGGTTTCGGGGCTCGGACTATAATTTTAAGAATCGGGTCTCGATTTCAAAGCCGGAGCCGAGGTAATCAGGTCTCAGGACCAGTGTTTACGGCTTTATGAAAAATTATCGGTGCTTTCAGGGCTTCTCCGAGCCAGATTTTTTTTACATCGCACCAATAATGCGATGTCGAATAAAATAGAAGCCCTAAAAAGACCGAAATATTTGTGGTCATAAAAAGTGCTTTTCGAACACCCGAAGAATTCTTTCCGGTCATTTTTGCATTTCAAGTTCACCAAAAAGCGGTCGCCGAAATGAACCATCGATAGTTTATGGCAGCGAAATAATAATTGCTAAACGAGTATTTAAATTTTACCGTGAACAACACCGGAATATTTTTACAACCGCATAAATTCGTGTCATGTACTTTTCGGAAATAGTAACAATATCTGAAGCCAGTCACGTAACCATTCTGCGACAATCTACAGAAAATGACAACACGGAGAACTTTCCTACTGATTCGTCCCTGCATCTTGGCCAAAATACCATCACCGTTATAGTTGAATTCTTCCACGATAATATTCTCGGTGGACAAAATCCCTTCGGAATTCATAAACTTTTTTAAAAAACATGTCCACTTTAAACAATTTATTAATTGTTGATATAATTAATACTTTATATTCGCAGAAGGTAAAATACTCCGGTCCCAAAAGTATTACATATTTTTGCGACGCGACATTGAAAAGCTACAATAGTCGAGTCGTAAATACGAAACTTTAATTAAATCTACCATCATCTTTGAATTAATAAAATCGTCTAGACTGGAAATGAACCATGTTTTATGAAAATAAAATTTAAAATTCGACATCCGATGAAACGTACTTCTACAAAATTTACATTTCGAAACGCACCACACATAGTTCATCTCACGAACTCTCGTAATAATTCAAAAATTCAGACATAAAAAAATTCGTTATTATTCAAACCTCATTAATACTTTTGAAATTTCCTACGTAATTACCTCTTCTAACAGAAACCAAGTTGACGAAAGTTTCGTTAAATGTGCTTAAATAAAAACACAATATGAATAAATGCGAAGCAAGAAAATAAAATGAATAAATAATAGAAAAGAGGGTTTGAATGTTTTTTCAAAAAAACCATCCGCTTTCGGATAAGTCCCATTTTCAAATAATAGACGTATTTCCAAAGAAAAAAAAATCTTTCGGCAATTTTCTGTTTGTTATTTTTCTTCAGCTTACCTCTTCGCCATATTTCACCCTATAAGTAAAAGTGCGCGACTTTGAAATATAATAAAGAAAATTATTTTCCAAGTTTACCAACATCGCAAATATCATCCCGCAGGATTTTCCAAACAACAAATATTAAACTTGTTATATCTGAAAATATTTATGCTCGAATTCCAATACAATTTCGACAAATATTACAAAACTGATTTCGGTATATAATGTTAATAAAAGTAAATATCAATTTTAACCTTTATAAAAGCAAAGGTGAAAAAGTACCCGAGCAACAGGTGCAATAAAAATCTACTTTATCAGTCCTGGAAAGCTTTTTCATTTTAAATTAAACCTATGCTTTATTATATATTTCTTGCGTCCAACATGAACACACAAGAATGGCAGTGCCGGATTCAGCCTTTTTGCCCTCCTAGGCAGTATTAAATTTGCCGCCTTTTCAATAAAATTTCGCCTCTCCCCGTTATATATTTATTTACCTATACGAACGGTGAACATGTTTATGATTTATTTCGGATACATAATACCTATGTAAGTAGATTAAAGCTAGTTAGTAGTAGATATGAGTAAAACTAAGATAGGTTCTTTGTTCCAAACAGTTTTTTCCATTGATATTTCAAAATTTTTGAATTTTCAAGTAAAAAAAGGCGCAAAAATCGTAAAGAAAGCGCTTCAAAATTTTCCGCCTTAGGCAGCTGCCTATATTGCCTGTGTGTAAATCCGGCCCTGAAAAATGGTATAAATATTAGCGAGGAAAATAATTTTCACAGAAAGAAACTTCCTACATGAAAATCAGATTTGCCATGAGTTTACAGAAACTTGATAAAATAGGAATCTAGATACCGTATATGAAATATTCCAACCGCATTCGAATTATCCTCCTACCGTTTTTTTTTTTTTTTAATTTCTCCGCAACGCCTATCACCATCGCACCATGTAATTAAGTGTATTGAAAAAATGTAAATTAAGGGTATAAAAGATTCATATGAGATGAGATTAAGTAAAGGTTTTTCACTTTTTTTTTCACCATTAAAAGAAGCGTATCGTATTTGTAGGCGTATAATGAATGAGTGGTACGCGTACATTTTTATCATTACGAAAAAAGGAGAGAAAAAATAACGGGTAAAAAGGTCTTATTTAGTAAATTGTACAATTTGCATAAAAGGGTTTTAAAGTCACATTCACGGTCATATCGTAAATGTACCAAAGAACGTAAATAATCGAGTGAAGACAACAAAGACAGATGTTGGTAACTGATCTTATGTACACGTACGATATTTTTACAATACAGGTGAATATAAAGAAACATTATAATCAGTTGAGAGGTTAATCCTATAGACAATTTATAGCTTTGTCGGTTGTGGCGTTGTTACCATATATACACCAATAATCCAAAACGTAAAAGCCATATTACTTTTAAAATAACATATCGGTTAGAGACATCTTATTTGGTTTTTTTTCACATTTTTATCATAATTCAACAGGATAATACGTTATAAAGAAAATTTCCCTTTTATATCCTGGCATTGTACAATGTTATACATATGTACATACACATATAACTTCAAACCAACAAATACACGCTTTTCACCTCATTGATCTTGAGGGTGATTTGTGTCACATTTTGTAATCTCGCCGCCAAAGAAACCACCATTATTACGTCCCTCTCTGAATACTCCGTCGTCTGTTACTCTAAAGCTTTACACATGTTTAATTCCCAGCGCTGTACGTATTGTTCAATGAAAACAACGTTTTGGTGAGTCTTTGGTGAAAATTCACTTTGATCTTTACCACATATACATCAGGTGAAGACGAAAAAATTTTCAATCGCTTCTGCCAAAAGCAAAGTTTTCAAGGGTTTGGTAAAATAACACCATATGTTGGATTAGTTTTCACCGCGAAATGTCAACGCATCGTTGAAATTCATTTTTCAAAATGTACTTCCAAAGAAGAAACGCGGTATGCAACCTGTCAACCGAGGTGATTTTGAAAGAAAAAATACCGGCGTGTTTAAGGATTCAATCACGTTAAAATTTCTCAACTGTGACACCTCCAATGAAAACTAATACTAGCACGCTGTTGATATTCTTCAAAGAGTAAAAATCAAACTACACCCTCGCTTTAGTCACCACTGCGTTTAACCATGCAGAATAAAGCTTATTAACCAGTACCAATCTAGTACCTAGATAATGGCTTAAATTAATACTATACCTTCTGTTGTATTATGCTAAAATTTATCAGCCAATCTGATAAAGACCTCGTAAATAATGTAAGCTTCTCTCAAGTGGTTTAAACTCGGCACCCAATATAAAAGACATTGTTATCAAAACGTAATCCGATATTTGCGGTTTACTCGGTTAATTCTGCCTTTAATCTACTATCGAACGGAACAAGTCTTAAGTTTGCGTTTGTCAGCAAACGAGAAAAAGTATCTAATAAATATTTAACGTCAACTTTTCCATTACTAATGATCATATTGTTCGAGCAGCAAAGTGATAATCTATTTTCCAGCAAAGCTGGCGGAAGAAATTACAAAAAGCGGCTTTTACATTATTTCAGATAATAAATATTTAAAAGACGAACCGTTTCATTTGCCAGAATGGTGGAATAAATTCATTTTTGAGCATCATCAGACGTAGATAGCGTTTAACATCATGCCCAAAATTGCTTAAAAATACACAGCGAGTTCACAAGATCAAAGAGGCGTACATATTTATACGATAATAACTCCGATCGATGCTTGAAGTTTTTATTTAAATTTAAAAGGCCGATCTTTTTTTTTTCGGATAAAATGTACCATCAGACGAAAAAAAAACCTTGAAAATTTCTTTTCGATAACTTGCGTATAATTTTGATTAATACGTGTATTTCTTTTTGATCAACGAACCACGTTTGAAATTAGGATAAAATACGTATTTGATCGAAACCGTTAAAACGAATCGATAGTTCCGAAAACAAGTGTAATATCGTGTTTAAAAAACGAGTATTTCATCGTAGAATCAGATGATTACGAATGGTTCACACTATTTCAGAAGTAAGTTGCCCGAGGCAACATGACCTAGTGGCAAACCGTTGAAGTCATTTTGCCAAGCTCGTGATGATAGCAGAACACATCGGTATCGAGTTTATAAAACTAGTGCACTTCAAAGTAACAGAATTGTACGTTTGTTTAAAACGTAAATTCTAAATTGAGTCGCTTTGTCGCATCGGTATTGTTAGATAATTGCACGATTGTAAGACATACAGTGATTCCGGTTAAACCACAACGAACATAGGGAATAATTTTTTATCACGGTGTAATTGTTACTATGTCACAATTTCAACTTGGCGCTTCGTATAACACTAGACGAAAGTCTGGTGTTTTTACTGCCTCAAGGACGGTATATTTGTAGATTAGACGTTACAAGTTGATAACATTTGTGGAAATTGTATACCATTTATTTTCCCCATCTAAATTCAAAAATCTGAAATACTTGAATTGATTCAAAATTACATAGAAAACTTCAGAAAGAAATCACTCATTGATGATTTTTTGCTGAGTTAAAGTTTTCTCGTGAAGTTGCAATGCCAATAAGTATATGAATCAAAACAAGTAAGAAAAAGCGTTGGATAACGAAATGATCAAAAAAGTGAGCTGGTACCTACTACGTCCACAAACACCACCCATACCTGGGGAATCGCATTAAATAGGTACTAGAAAATAGGTATCTAGGAGGCAGATATCTCGGTACATACTATTTTACCAACAATAATTCCGATTTCGATCGTTAATAATTTCCAAATGACCAAAAAATAAATGAAAATAATTTTAAAATGATACTTACTCGTACACTTAAAGACAATTTCGAAGATGGATAAAAATAATACAAACACCGCAAATTTTACATATCACAAAACATGTTTCAAAAAAAATCATAAAATGATTTAAATTAATAATGACACAAAGTTAACGGGATATTGACCACTTGTTGCAAGCAAACCGAGCAGAACGTAAATATTGATATGGTTAAATTCAGTAACCTAAGAATTACACACATCACACGACCACCGCACACTAATCCACTATCCAACTAACAACAAACAATCCGGCAACGAACTCGCGTGCTCTGCAAGTTTTTGTCCGTTTTACGAATTCAATTGGCGCCTATTTTCCAGCGGTAAAAGAACATTGTTACCAACCTTCCCAATAATAGCTAAAAACTCACTTCATTTGAGATTATCTTAAATTTGCCACAAAACATTTCTCGAAAATGATAATTGTCATCTACAAGATAAATGTTAATTAAACCTTTAAGTCTTTGAATTCATTTAGAACTGTTTCCTTCGACTGTTTCTCAGATTGAATTTGAAAAAGGAAGAAGCTGGCAAGTTTTTTATTTTATAGAGATGAACTGTTCAAAACAAAGAACGTCACGTTGGTCGTTGTTCCACCAGAATCAAGTTGTTTTAAAGAATTCAAATACGAAAATGTTCGATATTTATTTTTTTTAAATTACCGCTTCATCAGATTTTACACGTAACTTTAAAATAATTATAATTTCATCTTAATAAGTAAACTATCCATCTTGAATAGTGAATGACTTTAGATTTATATTCCTTATTTAGGCAATTTGACGAAGAAAGAATTAGACACAATTTTATTAAATTATGAAAGATGACTTTCATGAACATTACACAAAAGTAATTTTTGGAAATTACTAAAAAAATGATATATAAATGAAAATATGCATTTATCACTGTTTCTTTTAATCATCTAAATAATAATTTAATATTGAAAGGGGTATTTTTATGTTTTATCGTCATTTGCTTATCATGAAATCAATTAAGCACATTGCTAAAACTTTTTTATATTACGAAAGCGTTTTTTTGAGCTACTCTTTAAAATTACGCTTATGCATAGATCCTCAGCACTATTGAGTATTGATTACATTATTATCGAATATTTCGAGTGAATCGCAAAAATATGCAAGCAAGTGCAAACATAAATGAATAACAATATTTGTATCGCTGAAAAAGTCTTAACAGTGTGATTGTGAATATTTGTACTTATATTTAAAAAGCGTTTGTTTTAATTGTGGTTTGAACAGCAGTAATTTTCTTTTGATTGATCGCTGTCTTCCGTAAACTCCAAACTGGAGAAACTGGATGAATTATTTTTGATTGCGAATGAATGCTCAGGCCTGAAACTACAGAAAATGATTATTTCAGCTGCATTAATCGAGATAACGATACGTAATTTTGACATATCTTCCATCATTTAAATTAAAATACGTTTGTATAGTGATTTTTTGTGGTGAAAAAAAATCATAAAAACGTCAGTTGACGATTATTCCTGATAGATACACTTATTATTATTATTATATATTTGTGCTGTAGTTCTACAAAATGAATCAATTTCACAATTACTACTCTCCACTTACCAAATCTAGTTTGCAAATAATTAGAACTGAATTGTTGAGACGAACTGTATATGTATCTACAATTAAACAATGATTTATGAATATAAGTACATATGAGCGAATCATTATGAGCCATTCTTTCGCTTTTGTTTTTTAGAAAGGATTAAAAAAAAGAAAGCTGTCGTACATCAACTTCTAGGAATCTACATTACTTTTTTCATTTTACGTAAATTGTTGAAAGTTTATGAAACTAATACATTATATTCATTATACTTGGGTTCATTCGTTTTCACTAATGCAATTCTACTGAAAAAAAACATGTATTGAAACTAATCAAATTTTATAATCACCTGTTTCCTTCTTGTTTAGAGAGAAGCATTTCAATACGCCATTTTCTATCATCATAAAGACACGCTAGCGCGGTACAGAAATTGTTACCTATTTCTTGCAAATGAATCGTGTCGAAATGGAAACCCTGAAATAGTTTGCAGGCGAATTAATACTTCAACTTCATATATTACGTATGTTTGCAACATAATTTAAAATGTTTTTCAAAAATTGGTTTTTAATTCAATTCATTTACTTTATAAGGCCCTTGATCGCAACCACAATAGCTCGTTTCCATGGTATAACTTCGTCGTACACCAAACTCCCTCCATACAGTAACTCTAGCTGTAGATTCACGACTTCTTTCAACTCTATAGTTGCATAATTCAGATGAAAAAGCCGGAGAACAACTTTCCATTAGGTGTGGTAAAAGCTGTAAATTATACCAATTAAAATAGGTACCAACACTTCTTGTTTCCCATTCAAAACAAGGGTAAGTTGCCCACTATACGGATGTGCCGAGTACAAAAGTTTATATTCAGAAAAGTAAAAGGAGTGAATAGGCAACTTAAACAACTTCCACACACATGAACAAAGTTCTTTGGAATATTAATCGTTTTCGATAAAAGTTTGCGTTAAACTGCGATTTCATTTTTTATCTTGATTGTTAATGATACTGAATTTAAACCGCGGCATGTAGACAGATGGAAGTATCTAGCTATCTACTACATATCGCATGGTACATACCAAATGTTCAACGCCTACACTTGGTAAATTCCTATCTGACTCTAACCAACTTTCTTGGTTGCTGCATCCAAAAAGAAATACGTTTTTTTTCCTAGAATGTCCGTGGAAATCACAAAAAATGTAAGGAGTTTTGTGTAACACTTTTGTACAATACTCCAACAACCCCTGCAAAAATGTGTTCGCAATAAAATGTATTTCAGATTATGGCATTACATCTAGTAAGGTATGATTACTTGACCGTATCAAGTCATCTTAAACGCAACATATGAAAGCACTTACCTTCGAATGATAAATGGTTGGGTGCAACTGTGGATTTGGTAGACTCCATTTCCTATTTAGATCTTCATCAGTGAGACCACATCTATGACTGAAACAATGAAAATTGAAAAAAAAAATCATCAATAGGTAATGTTAGTATACGAAAATGAAATAAAGATGTTCAAATTTTGACGATGACGAATTATTTTTGAATCGTCAATTGAAAATTATTCTTTATAATGTTGTTTTATTGTGTGTTGAAAAATAAAAATAAAAAAAATTGAAAAGCAGAAACGCATGTCCATACCTAGGTACGTAGTTGGTATCTATTTTTAAAAATCGTAGAAAATCTTCACCCACACTTTTTTTTAATCATTACTTATTCAGTTACATAACGATAAACAAATGAGAGTATTCTCATTCGTAACGTTAGCCATGCACTTATGCACTGATCATAAATGCGACTTTGGTATTATAAAAGATCGACCGCCTACTTCATTATAATTGTATATTTAGAGTAGACCAACCTATATAAATCGCGTACTTCATTTTTATTTATTCGTAATGTCCTAATGCATATAGTTAAGTGGATGAAGGGTATATTGAGTGTTTAGGTATCATAATTTCAAAATTCAGAACATCATTCTAGAAAGTGTTCAAAATTCATCCCCTGATTTGATACACTACTTTTTCTATCTACACACACAGTAGGTATAACTTACATTCCTGTAGCAATACATCTACAAATGATTGTAAGATTACGAATAGGTGTACAGTTTCACGTTAAATTTAATTAATTTCGTGAATATTCACACGCGAGAAGGATAATTAAAAGTAACGAACATTTTTGCGACTTATTTTATTTGTCTGTTGAAGCTACATTAATTAAGGAAAATTTGCTTTCAACGATGATTTAAAGATGCTAAACAGAGTCTTCGAACCATCGAAAGACGGCGGAGGGTGGAGTTAGAAGGGCATACCTGTCTACTTCCTGCGAACTCATACTTTACAGGTGTTCAAGGAAACCGGAAGCTTGAGAAGGGGAGACGACCGCTAAGTGTGTAACCAGTTACACTGAAAAAATTAAAATGCAAACTTGGTTTTTTTAACTTAAATGTATCCTGTACACTAGATGGCGCTTATTAATCTTCTTGCGTATGCTATGTGTATGAAGAATACAATTAGGCTACCGCTGCACTTGAACACGCTCATTTTGATAAACGGTATAAATGCGTTAACAATTTGCACAAACGTTGCTGAAAAATTTTCCCAATTATGGCATTAAAATTTTCACATAATAAAGAAGACGAAGGCAACAATAAAATTAGCTATATGGTAATTTTGACTTCAAGGACTTGAACGATATACGCAAGCAACAGGAAGAGAGCGTCTCTGCGTAAAAATTTTAATCATTCTGGATTCACCGACTTCGTCGGTAAAGAACAAAAAATTATTATGTCAAGTTAATTTATAAAATGATTTATGATTATATGGCGCAGGTGGTTTATGTTTAACAATAATCGATTTTTTACTAGAATTCAGACCATGGTCAAAATTTAACAAAAGAACAGGTTCTAATATTCGGACAGTGGCGTCTTCAGCTATAAAAATCGCAAATAGTAGCACCACAGGAGTCTATTTTCAAACCATATTAGATATATCGGTCATGGTGCGCCGACTAGTTTTTATAGAAATTGAATTTTTCAAATATCCACCACGTTTTATAATTATTGTTCATGAAATGCTTGCGAAATACTTATTTTAAAAAAGTATCTTCCAATATGTTTCAAAGGTTGGTTTTCCTTTCTCGTAAATCTTAACTTTAAATCGGTCTGTTTTACCAGATTAGGTACGTTATGATTACGTATTTATGATCATCAATTTTTCAAAAAAATAAAACTTTAAAGAATAATTCCATATTTGCAATGAAACGAAGGTACATTTGAAACTCGCAAATTTCAAACAAATTAAAACTAAAAACTGTTGTGATGCATTCTTGGCGCCACATCTTTTATCCATCTTTTGTAAAAATGATGTTAATATTGAAACATTTCTCGGAAAATGCTCAATCAATATAGGTTTCACGTCTGTAAGAATCAATCGACGAACATCATCGGATGCAAAATGTCTCATAAATCGCTTAACTTCGACGATAATAGAATTCTACAAACGTCTGCGCAAAGATGAACATTCCAGATGAGTTTATCAGATGGTTTATCTATGATTGATAACGATCTCCATTATCACTGGATTTCGACGGAAAACAGGTACATTTTTAAGGGTTTAGTAACTTGCTAGCCTTAAGGTATTTTTAACTCAGTGGCGCTACGGAAGCGCTAAGTAATTTTCTATTCCGTTGGTGTAAAGTACAAGCTAAAAATCATCTATGATTTAACATTCAAGCTCATCATCGCAATAAATAAAACTGACCACCTAGTACGTATGAATGAAAGCATCAATATGATCGTTATTGTCGACGGGTGAATAAATTTACTATACTTAAACACAGTCTACGTAGAATTAATTTTAGAAACAACTATACCCATCGATGCATTGCATTCAGCTAAGTAAGATTTTCCGGCATAAACCGCATAGTACGATTGTTCAGCGAAGACGAAGATCTCTCAAAAGAAGTTTTCAATAATGGACGAATTAGCTACATGAATTCACACATTCCTTTTTTAAAACTATATTACGTACAATTGACGAATCAATTGTCATTGTCTGCAAGTTGAAGAAGTTACTTAGTAATACGGTCGGTATTTATACCTATAAGATGCGGGTTTAAGCGGCCAATCCACCCGGCAAATACCTGTTCCTATATATACCTACTATATAGAGAATACGACAGATAACGATATGTGTATAAGGTCAATAAACTCGCTTCAATTTTAATTATTTTCATAAAAGCAGTAAAATACGTTAATAGAGGTTCAAGTTCGTGTGATGTACCGAACATTGTTATACTTTCACTTTTACAATTTTGTGACCGAACCTATCTTTTTCTTTGGCGGATCTTTGAATTAAAGAACTCCAAAAACTAATCGAAAACCCGTCATAAATTCTGTAACACTATAAGATTACGGTCGATAATAGATATGTTTTTTGAAAACACTTCCATTAAAAATTATCACGACTAAACCCTGCTTCATTTTTCACCTAAGAATTTCGGCAACCCGAAGCATTTGCATAAATCAAACAGCAAACGTAGAAGACGAGCGAGGGTGAGGATTTCACGATCAAGAATTTAAAGAAATTATTTCTCATTGACGCTTTTAAAATTCATTTATCAGCTTACACAAAAAAACGTGATATAATTAAGGTTGATGGCCAGCGGTCATTACACCACCAATTCGTAAGGAGATACTGTGATTAAAAGATGTATGATTAGATTCAATTCTTAACGCATACCTTAGCAACAATATTCAAAAGAAGCACCCGTTGGCTTCATCGAGGGGAGAATCCTCATGATTCTTTGGTATTATTAGTTTTTAATGAACACTTTTGTTCAACTGTTTCTCTCGTGACCATCGGCTGTTTTTATATTATTTTTTACAATAAAAAAAATACTATACGCCTACTAATTTAAATATGTAAATAGAATCGGTTAATCTGTCCCATTATTGATCAATATTATCATTCTTCTTTTTAGTGTCAAATGTCAATACACGAAAAAATCACTACTTTTTTTTCAAAAGAATTTTTCAAAATTTTTCTGGCACATTTATTGAAAAAAATTGCCTCAAAAACAACGAAATTATTCTCTCTAAGATGATAGTATAAAAGTTACATGAACTTGAACCTGATCATCCATAAATGCAACGAGATTTTATCACGTATCGTGGTTATTACAGTATTATGCAATAACACGAAAATTTTACTATCGTTAATCTAAATAATTAAATGATGCGATCAATTATCTAACTACATTCGATCACCATTTAAAACAGGTTCTTCTTTAAAAACGATCCAAAGACCTACATCAATGAACGGTACACCTTGTATTCTGCTAAATCGCGTATACTTATTGGGTAGAACTATACTTACTCGATACAAACATGTTTTTTAATTCGTAGAAAGTGTTTTTCAAATTATAAAAATGCAATTTTTCGAACATTAATTTTGTACATAACAACGTGGTGTGGTACGTTGTATTTGGTAAATTGTAATGGATAATTGAGACCTTTAAAACAAGATATGAATCCTTAAATTAAAAAAGCGATTACCGCCAAGAAGTCTTTGAACTTTTTTCCTTGTGTGGTATAATGAGGGAGAGAAAAAACTGAGCAGTAAACCTTTTTTCGTCAATTAAAGTGGTAGAAATTCTTAAGAAGTTGTTTTTTCTTCGTAAAAACTAAGTACTATAATACGTAGATTGTAGTACGACTACGAGATTACGATTAAAATTTCTTTGCGGTTTTTCGTATGGTTGATATGGAATGAAAACAATTCCAAAATATTACGTACATTTTACGTATTTTACTTCACTAAATTTAATCGCTACTTCACCCATCTACTCAGCTAAAAAAAACGTCATGAATAACATCAACAATTTAACTTCCGACGAGTACCACAGTTCAGAGCCTCAATAAACAAAAAAATACGAAAAATTGAATAAAACGTCATTATACGAAATTTTCCTACAATCATCACTCGAGTAACGTGCCATTTAAACCACAACCGTAACCTCTTATTTCGCACTTAATTATTTACTTACGATTAATTACCGTTCAGTATGCGTGACATGCGTTTAAAAATGTTGATGTGATTTTAGTTTTTTTTTTTAAAGTCACACAAAGTAAACTCTTCAACTTGCATATGGACTTGTTGCCGGTAACGAAAGTTATTCAACCCCTTACCCCACTCTTTCATCTTCTTTTGGTACCTGTAACATCAGCGAGGAGGGATTCGAGCTATTGTTTGAATCTTTTCTTGTTAGTTTGTACGAGTTCTGTCAAAGCCGAGTACAGTTCTAAGGTGCGTGCCTTTTCACAAGGTATTTTTTTCAAGAGTTTTTAACGTAACGAAATGTATCACAAACAAATTCGTATTTTGATTACGATTCATTTGTGTCTGACGTTGGCCACAATATGCGGAGTTTATGGTAAGTTTATGGGCATTTTTTTTCTCGAGTAATTTTTTCTTAAATTTTAAAAATACTAGGGAAATGCTAATTTTAGTAACAAGAAGGATTTATCCACTGATAGAGAGCATTTTAGGGTTTGAAAATAAATATTTATGAAATTTAATTTTTAAGCTAAAATTGGTTTACAAAAAATATAATCAAATGCATTTTCCCTAAGTTCGAACTTTTGCGTAGATTTTTAAAATTTGCGTATTGAATTACGTAATGTAGGAATATGTTTTGAAGCTATCATTTATTCCTGTTGACTTATTTTAAAAGTCAAAATAGATAAAAATGAAAAATAAATGTCTCTTTCTTGGTTATTTATACCTCAGTAATACGAGTAAAACATCAGAAATTTGGGAATTTTTTGAAAAACCCCAATTTACAATGAAATTTTTTAATAAATTTGAAATTCTGTGAAATATTGGATAATTTTATTGAACAAACTTTGAAGTTTGGTTCGTTGAAAATGAAAAAAAGGGTTTTTACGAAAAAACTTCAAATAAATTTGAATAAATATTTAAAATATGAAACATGTTGATAATGATGTAGGTGCTCAATACTCATACCTATGCAAATTTTGCACTCATATGAACTTGCTCTATGGTAGTTATTACTTAATATTAATGTTTTCTAAGTTTTTCTTCCTTCAAAACACTTTATTCAAATTCATATTTTACTCTACTTCAATTTCATTTACAGAGATTAAAAAAAATACTATTTATGCATAAGTACGTAATAGACAAAACGAAAACCTAAACAATTTTTTATCAATAAGAATGTCTTAATTTTTTCCCACCACACCTTGTCCATTCCGGTAATAAGCAACCAAGACCTTTCCTCAAATCCTCGATGAGTATTTTTCGCATCAAAGGATCAAAAAATACTATAAATACAATTACAGCGAACTATCACAGGTAATTAATTTTTTGCAAGCTTCGTTCGCCAAAATAAAAAGGTAATCCGAGAATAAACCAGTATTAGAATTAAACGAAGTGTGCAACGTTTATTAGATTAAACATCCGAATCTCATTGAAAATTAGCCGTGGGTAGTGTTAATAATGAAGTAATGAAATTCAATATCGCGTGACCGATAAGCGCTTCAATTACGCTTCCGAAGAATCTCATCGAAGTGCATTTGCATTTAACAATGTAAATAGAATTAAAAAAAGAGAAAAAAGATGCAATACAATAAGTTCTGCTGTGGGCAGGATGTTGAGAAACTGTCGCTATTAAATGCGTAACATGTGACTAGCTCGGGAAACAATTTGAATCTAAACATTATAACATTAAAAGGTCTACATGTCTCGTGAGATTTTCAAAATAAGATTATTTACCAGGCAGTGATGCGCATAACCTAGGCGAATTGTTGAGCGTATCCTTTAATAATGACATCTAATGAATTAATTGTTCGATTTGCTATGAAAAAGTTCACGTAATCATTACACAATGTAGTGTTCGTACGTAAGTAATGTACATCTACATACGTATTTGCAACGAAAATGGAAAGAGAAAGAAAAAGTTATGATACGAATTTTAAAATATTGAAATTACTCTTTCAGTGGCACGTATCCTAATTACCCATTTATAATGATTTTCAATAGTGCGATAAATGTAGGTAACGTTAGTACACATGATACGCGTAAGTCAAACGTTTAAAATAAGATTTATACTTCTAAAATGGTGTTTTACCTCATTTCCTTACTTATGACGTTATAAAAATTCGTTACAAAACTGACATTCGAATGATGGAAGGTATAAACGATAACCTACTTCATAAAAAACATGAATCAAAATTCTACCATAATCATTATTCGCACTCTGGTTAAATCGATCGACACGTGATAAGATTAATGTAAAAGACAAACGCAGACAATTTCTTCCTGTCAAGTTTTAAAGCAGATAATACCTTTAAGAAATGGCGTTTTCGTAAATATTTATTTAGACAACATATTTTTATTGATAAAATCTCTATATTGATCGTACCTATGATAATGTACGATAAAAGAAAAATCTTCACCGGTTTTATTTGTCCAAATGTATCACTATCTTGCATCTTACGAGTATAAACATTTTAGTAAAAAAGTGATACGATTTCTGTGATATTCGAAGTACTTACGGAATAATTTATAATCAAAGTTTGATAATTAATGACATAGGTACCTTCTTGTAGGTGAAAATGAACAAATTTTCATGAAATTATAATAAAATGTAGAATTTTAGGGATACGAATATATGTCAAGGTTGGCCAAAAGCCGAAATAACAATAATTTCGGTAGTAAGATGACGAATTGTCTGCGCGATTACACGACTAATTTCCGTCGTCGTTATTTCGATCGCTTTAATATCTAATTTTGTGAATAGTGATTATTTTTTTCCAAACATTTTCCTATTCGGTGTAATCAAATAGTTGTAGATTTTATAATGAATTAATATTTCTTTTATTATGTATTCCAAATTGTATGTGAATTTTTGCAACGAATAGTTCTTTTATACGATTACAAAGTTGTACTACTCGAGTAACCTTACTCAATTCTTTGATGCGTTAATGAGCGAACAATAGAAACATATTCGAATAATTATGTGTGTAAGTATAGTTTGTTGAAAATTTAATATCCACTCGATGTCGTGTCGAGATAAAGTACAAGTATTCACGATACATTGTTAAGCGTTTCGTAGGATTAAAAAACGAAAAACTATTAAAATATGATGAATGCATTGGTATCACCACTTGTACTTCGTCAACTTGTTCATTTTTCGTTCTTCTAAGCGTAATTTTGAAAAGTAAATCACAGGTGATTTGGATTTTTTGTTTGTACCAGTTACAGTGTATTATGGAAACATCGATGTGATACTCATAAATTCAAACATGATAGCTCTGCCAGCCTTAACTGTTTGTTTAACCTGTGCTCAGCATAAAGCTCTACAAACAAGCGGAATAAACGAAAATATGCGTTTAGCTGAGCGAGGTTAATGAACGTGAACATTATACAATTGTATATATTATATGCAATTCACAAGCACATACAGATCCATCTATGTCGAAACGGAAACGTGGTATTTTGTTCATTCATTTCTTCATTAGGCGTACTTAAATATCGCCTAGGTGTAGACTCTTCGTGTCTTCCTCATGTGTTGATAAGTTAAAGATAGCAAACGACCTTTAATAAGTTTCAAACCTTCAGAAAGATAGCGCATATTAAAACTATAAACGTACCGTTTTATATAATTTAATTACTGGAGGATTTTTTTTTCACACAATCATACGTAAGAAATGTACGAAGAGTATTCGACCTCCGCAGTTTTATAATAACACCTTTGGCAGAGCCTATTATCAACAAACAATAAAAATAACGTACGCCGTCGGTTACTAGAAACAGACATCCGGTCGAGGAGACCATTGTTGCCTCTCGCCTCAACATACCGTCCACTTTTGAGTAGTGCTTTTTGTAACGAGTTACAAGAGAAATATCGTTAATTTTTTATATTACGATAAAACGATCACAGAAAAGAAGCAGATGTTCAATCAATAGAGGACAGTCACATTTCGATCTGCGAATCCGCAAACCAAACCTATAATCGAGATTTTGGTTTTTCAAGGACGCTTCCAATTCACCGTGAATCCGTGCAAAAGTACCTAATTCCAATAACCATAGAAATTTACTGTAATTATCGCGGTTAACTATAAATATATTTTTTTAATATAGGGTCATTTCCTTCCTAGAACTAAGTTAATATTTTTTCATGAAAAAAGTTATGATTTAATCGCCGACTTCAGACAGCATACTTTTGTTGCATTGTTGCACTAAAAACAATGCAAAGCGATAACTACATATATTTTTTGACCACATCATTATTTTGAAACCGGTTATTTATTTCTCTTATTGCAATGGTGATAAAATTCATTACAATATGCGGTAGTTTTCGTAGAAGTTTCTTTTTTCAAATTTTCAAATTCTTGTCTTTAGAGATCGAATTTAATTATAATGGCTTTAGTTGAGGATGAGATAAATTTATTATAGTAGCGAGGATATTTTTCCTAGATGATCGATCTTCCTTTGATGTATATATATGTAGTACAGCTAAACTTCGATACATTTTACTATTCCTATGAAGTTAACCCTACAATCTTTAACGTGAGTTCAAATTCTATCTTCATTCGCCACAATACACAGATCGATTAAAATGTCAACCAGTTTCTTTGTTTTCTTCTTAAGGCCGTTAAAATGTTCTTCTGTTACAAAAAGGAATTTCATCGGTATATTGTCTGCGCGGACTGTGTCATTTTTCAAGCACGATTGCGCATAATTTAAACACGTTTGTTTCGCGATATTAACCCTTTCCGCAACCGGTTTATCATGAATATCTTTGTATTGCGAACACATTTCAATTCCGTATTTGTTTAGGAGGATTGAACGTGACCTAGACATTGGTTTAAATGATGATACAATCAGCATGTGATTTTCTTTGCTTTTTTTTGTTACAAGTATCTCCTTTGCAAAACCCAATAGATAATGATGTTCGGAAAAAGCACGAAGTCATTTTTTATTATAAAATATTCCTTTGAAACCGTTTTAAAATAGCGAAACCGGTAAAAAAAATCCTTAGCTAAAGCGATCTGAAGTTCATTGTTTTCCGATTTTTAGAATTTATTTAAATTTTTCAATAAATCATGATATCATAGTATTACGTAATACCGCACGACCTTTGAGAACTGGATCGAATTCTACAGAATGCTAGAAAACGTTATACGAATCACGATGAATTGTTTTACTCCGTGTACTTCGAAGTATGCAACCTAATTTACAGCGCATAAAAAGCCGACAGGTTTTACATCGAATTGTTGTTTGATCAAAGAAAAAATAAGGTAAAATATTTTCTTAGACATGTCACGTACAGATGCAGCTCGTATTATAAAAAGTTCAAGTATATTTAATCATTTTTATCCCTCTCTTTCTGCCACCAAAAGTATTCAAAAATTTTTTCTCATCTATTGGTTCGCATATTCGAAAGAATGTACACCTATCACGAAGTCACCAGACCACCAACACAAAATGTCTAGAAATAATTCGAACAAAATGACAGGTTCAAAGTTTTAGAAAATAAACGACGATGATGACTGGTGGCTTGAAATTGTTTGATGATACCGCCAAGCCAGCAACAATAAAAGGAAAATAAAAACAATATAATAGCCCTGTTATTTGACTCAGAATAGCGAGATGTTAATTCCAAACTCGAATCAATGCAAGGATTCATAAAAACATTTTCAAATTGACCTCAACCCGACAATAGACTGTTAAATTTAATGATTTTCGGGGTACCTTTTTTTCACAATGAACGCCGTAACCTTTTAGTTCGATGAATGATCAATAAGGAGTTTTGAATACTTCATCAGCAGAGGTCCATTTATGATTGATTAGAGTTCATGTAAGGGTGATCTTCGTTAATCTTATCGCATGTGTAAGCAATACTCAGTAACGAGAAGATGCACGCTGTAGATGAATCGTGACTTTGGAGTGATTGTTGGTTAAAATTGGTGAAAAATTTAAATTCATGAGCCGCACAGGATAACCGTAAACAATGACTCATACGTATATTCCGTTCGTGAGATACGACAACTTGGTGTGCGTTCTAGCGACTGGAAGTGTTTCTTGATACGATTAAGCGGCAAACGTTACGTTGAATTTTAATAGCAACAGTGCTTCAAGTGTTATTCAACATTTTATAAAATTTACAACGAATGTGCGAATTCATACTTTTTCAAAAATGTAAATAACATTATCGTTTTCTTTGTTTTAGGACAACGTATTGTGACGATACAACTGGATGGAACCCAATACTACGTTAGCAAAATGAATCCATACGCTTCGGAGTTGAATTATTTCTTAGCATATCAGTACTGTAGATCAATTGGTTTACAGTTAGTTTCTTTTGAAACAAAAGAAAAAGCAGATTCTATTAACGAATATCTGAAAAATGCTGGTAAATGCTTCACAAGTCAAATAAACATTTTGTAACCTGAGTAGTCACGACTACTTGCATGATTTTGATTTTCGTTTTAAACACTACTTTATAGACAAGCACCAACAGTAAAAGTAAGGAAATGTTTAAATAAATTCAATTTATTTTAGGATACAGTCAACACGATTTTTGGACTTCTGGAAATCACCTAGGCTCGAATATGTTATTGTGGATGTCAACCGGTATGCCATTTAACGCCACATTTAATTTTATGAGAAAACAAGAAGGTGAAGATCTTTTATTACCGAGCGGTCCATTGCCTATGGGTCGGAAAAAAAGGTAAATTGCAAAGCGGCAATATCACTCACTAATTTTATCTTTCATGCCATAAATGTTGAGCTATTTATTCAGGTTTAGCAAAAGCGTTACAACCGCACTGATTCTTTATGGCAAATTCAATATACCTACCTAATTGCTTTTGTGTAGTTTGGCGTGGCAAATAACTCGTAAATACTTGGAAAGATAATATTTAATTTTTAAAAATACATAAATTTGTACTTTTAGCGATGCGCTTCAAGTTGGCTAACGAACCATATCGATTGTTATTTATGTAAAATGCGGGTTTCGAAGATAACAACCCTCATATACGATTTAAACCCTGACGTTAATTTTTCCATTTTTTACGTTGCAGAGGTGGTAACGGCGTATCGAGCACTGGATGCATAGCACTGAAAGCCAATACCTTAGATTGGGATACTGAAGACTGCACGAAAATGAAAGATTTCATATGCGAACAGACTAGATGTTATTTCTATAATTACGGATCAATTCCAGTTTCTACGTCTCAGGGGTAAGCAGGTGAGAATTATGATTTAAAAAAATTCGAACACGCGAACATCGCGGTAATTTTGTAGGTACTCGTAGTTCGATCTTATTTGCATTACTATTCGTCGTCACGTATCGTGTTCTTTTTTAGACATACTAAACACAGAGATTATAGTTCAATATCATCTACCACGCAAGCAACACAAACGGTTCCTCAATATTTAGTTAGAAATACAAGTCCTTCATACATGTCAACAACAGTCGCAGTTTTAGAAACAACCACAGTCGAACAAAAAGCGGCAGAAACGGAGCCAAATTTAGCATACAATGAGTACAGCGAAAACCTCAACAATAATCACGAAGAAGTTAAAACCAACGAGGAGGAGACAAACGAAATTGATCTCACTCACGTAACCGAACCTCCTACCTCGGAAATTTCTGCATCCGTTACTACTTACAAATACGACAGAACGACATCTATGCCAACTGAAAATGAAAACGACAAGGAAATAAATTTCTCTACTTCGAATCGTATCAGATCAACGAAAATTTTGGAACAGGAAAACAATTCCGGAAGAAATATGCCAGAAATGAACGCCGAATCTTTTCCTTGGGCTTGGGCTAAAAATATCTTACTCGAAAAACCAGTCATGAAAAAAACTTCTCAAAATTGATTTCTGCCGCTTAATGTCTTCTCACTAACTTTCCATTACATATATACTTAAGTTTTCAAACGAAACTCAAAAAGAACTGACTTTGTATGACAAATAAGTTTAGCCTATGACTGTTCCTCTTTATGGGCTTAGTCTGTAGATATGTCTTTTCAATTATTTAAATATATTTTTTAAACAAATTGTAATTTTTTTTCACTCACCATCCATTAATTACGCCTTCGATGTTCAGCATTGGGATTATTTTAAATACGAATTGATTTCGTAATTTTTCAGCATTTGAAGAAGAACTTAATAAGTAAGTAATTGATCCATCTATCACCCAAGAAGAGTTTGCTTCTCCGGGATGAATTCTGCTAGTTAAAAATGCTATTTCGCGATCCTAAAGAAAAAAATTTATCACAACTTTTTTATATTTAAAAAATATTCATAATTACTTACCGCAATCCTATTATCTTGGCTATCGGGTGCAGTAATGGTGAGTGTAGGAACTGGATTATTGTTCAAACTATTGCATAAATTATCAACACGTAAATAAATATCGTCTTTTTCTGCATTTGAGATCCATTTTCTCATTCGAGTCTGAAAAAAGAATTATATTCTGTAATGAAACTACGAGCACGGCGGGAATTCCTTTGATGCATCATCTATTTTGCATAAACTTACTAGTAGTTGAGTGTACGTGTAGGGGAATGTGTAGGCAATATAACAAACATCTAAAGAATGAGGAAATTTCACAGTAAAAGAGGCAGTGAGGAATGTTTTTTTATTGCAATGAGGAATTTTGTATCCGTTACGGAAATAACAGATATCTGATCCTATTCGGTACCATCCGGGTCTTCCTAGTGTGGACTCTCGTACAGAATAAAGCAAAGGTTTCATTCCATAATTAAACTGAGAATTGGTTTTTTCGCAGTTTACAATGTTAAAAGTATATGGTACCATATTATCCATGTTTGATACCTGAAATATTCCATTTAAACATCAATGATCTTCCATTACTATTATTTTTTTAAATTTTACCTCAAAATAGAACCATTGGCAGTGATGACTAGAATTTACATCAGGAGTTAAAATGAGATCATATTCTCTTGGTCCAACCTAAATTACAATTTTAATTAATAAGTACATCATCATTCTTTCAAAAGTATTTCTTTTACAGATACTTATATTTCTGTCGAATTAACGATTAATTTTAAACATAAAATTTTGAGACTGTTGATTTATTTATTTTTTTGAAACAATAATTTTTACCATCTACATAAGTAAGAAATAAAATACTTACTTGAATTGCTTTCCTCAAATTTCCACTTTCAAATCTTGATTCAAACACCAAAGTCGAAGACGAAAATTCTTTGACACCAATACGAGTTTCATCTGTGTTACTCAACCTGAAAAAAATCATTGATTTTTACCACCATAACGTAGATATCTTTATTATGTGTAGTTTGTTAATTACTTCGCAACGTTTTTGTTTGAACATAACAATTTATCCAAATCATAAATAACATTATTGTAAATACGTTCAGCGGAAATGTTATGATCAATTCCAGTTACCAATTTAGACCTGCAACATTAACTACTGCTATTATGAATTTACCTACCGAAACGTTAGAGTTTATAGGAAGAACAGTACTGTACATAAATTCATAACTGTTTACCTTTTTTGGAAGAATCGTTTCAAATATCGATTTGAGTAATTATGAACATTTAAAGCGTCGATGGAAGCGTACAATGTTTGATCACTTCTGCAAATGTAAGGTAAGCTGTTTTGTTACTTGAACAAAAAATTCTTTTTACATCATTTAGTAAGTAAATTCAACCATATGCGTGTGCCACTTGGGCGAAGATAGTAATTGAAAAAGCAACTAAGAGCAGTTTTAGAAGCATCTACTACTGCCCAAGTTTTCAAAACAATTGGCTGCTTCGACTGCTTCAATTCAATATAAATAAAGCTCTTAAAAAGCGAAAGTCTTCACAAATGAAACTACACCCCGTACCGTTGAAATTGATTGCAACGCGAGGAAACAAATTCACGAAAAGAATTTGTGAATATTACCTACAAATTTTACGATCCTTCACATAAAGTGGTTGCAAGATTCCAATACCGTTTCCTCCCATCATATCAGGATACGCCACCTTGATAAATGGTAAAACGCTTCGAACTTTTGAGGCGATTTTACAGTAAGCGGTTCTTTGAGTCATACAATCGCTATTTATTTCATTTAATATAGAAATTCCGCAATTCTATGAAAATGAAGTGTCAATTAGAAAAAAAAAACAAGCTTTACTAATTACTAGGTTCATATTTTCAAAAAAAAAAAAATACATTACACATTACTTTTTTCATCAATCGGCTTCTGTTATCATTATTTAAATCACTTCCAAAACTTAAATTAGCTGCGAATTTATTTCCATTCAATACATTGTCATTGATAGTTGATAAAGACGAATCTGAATCACACTTTCCATTGTAGAAGAAAAAGTAATATTCCGAAAATATTTTGCGATACCTAAGGTAAAAAAAGTTATTCGTTTTTCCAGTCAAGGCATAGGATACACTATTATTCTTACATCTCTAAATCAGAAACACTTCTATAAGCTGTGGTTGTGACTACCGGCAGCTCAGGTTCGTTTTTCATTTCCGTTCGATTTTTAATGCTTACTTCACCTTCGCCATCATCGTCGTTATTACTGTCTTCTTCATTTTCTTCATTATCTTCATCATCGCTATCATCAGAATCCAACTCGTAATGATCTACGCGAACATTTAAAAAATTCTTAAATAATTAAAAAAAAAGATTACATAATTGGCGAAATTGTCAACTCATCCACCTTGAGCTACTAAAATATTTGTGAATTCAAATCATCGCTGATGCCGAAATATAGAAATTCGAATAATCACCTTTTTTAACATCAATAGGCAAAGGAAACTGTGCTGGGCTCATTGGTGAACAAAGCGGCAATTCTTTTTTCTGCAGGCATATGTTAATAATGGAACATACTTTAGTAAGCAATCTATCATATACTTTATCTTCGGGACATGAAAGACAAAATTTATACAACGGCGTGAACCCATTTTCTCGCCTAACCGCGCTACGACCTTGCTCTAAAAAGTATTACATGTAAGTAGGTACCTATTGTAAATATGAAATGTAACAAAATAAAAAATCGTTTTCTAAAGTAATTACTCGAGGAACATATATGTTGAAGAGTAACGATCGTATCGTTGCATATTTTTAATCTCGTTTTTCCATCGTATTTTTCCCACCTGGAGAAGATTTTTAAAAACACCGGAACGACGCCAGCTTTAATTATCCTACCGCAAAAGTGACCTGCAAGAAATATAAATCACTTTGCCAAATTATCACATTCATAAGGTTTCTTGTCAAAGCTCAAAATAATACTTGTATAAGTTACAATGTTTTTACTAACTATTTTTACTCAGGTAAGAAAATATGTTCAATAAAAGTTTCAATTTGGTAGACGGAGTAAAATTGACGCTGAAAATTATTTTTTCCATTGTTGCCGTAATTCCATCTTTGATAAGTATTGTGAGCAAATTATCTGAAATGAAATTCATTTTCAATGCAATTTTTGAAGACAAAATTTGTTTCTATATCAAGTAGGTACTAGGTAGTAGGTAAGGTATTACATTGTCAAAGCAAGTAGGCTTTACACGAGGGACATAACTTACTGTTTTTCGCTACGGATTTAATCACCATCAACAACGGAACGATTAATTTGCTGTTATGTTGATACAAAAGTTTCAAATAAAAATGAAAAGTTGGCAGTGCATTTAATTGACGTATTTTTCCGGAGAATTTCGGATCTAAAAAATTATTGCATAATTAAAATATCATCGTCATTTTGAAGCTATAAACGAAAATTTGAATGCGTAAATTAAAAACTGCTTACGTCATATGAGCTCATCACATGCTTATACGTAACGATTTAGTGTATCGTAAAAAGCAGTTCTCATTTGTAATTTTCCGCATTTAAACCAACATTACTTTTTAAAATTTTGCTAATTAGTAGGTAACTCAAACGTACCTTTCTGAGAAAGTTGGCCCAAAATCCAAATAAGCTCATGTAAAAATGGATCTGATACATGAGTATCACTCATATGAAGTTGCATGAGTAATTTGATAAAATTCTGTGATCCATTTAATTCGATTAATTGTCTGATAACGCTAAATCTAGCGATACCTGATAACACAAATTGGAAACCGTAACATGATGAACTTGCTATTTGATAGGTAAGTAAAAGAATACTTATGTTTATGTAAATTTTTACCAGCTTTTGGAGACAAGCATTCGCGAATAATTCCAGCAATGCTGGCCATAGACGCGTGATCACTAATTGTCTAAAAAAAAATCAAACAGAGTAATTAGTGAGAAAAAATTAAAGCCTAATTATCATTGTCTATGTTCAGCAAAATGACAGAAAATAATGATAAGAAGTATAATAATCATAGCTACAATTTAAAAAGTAATTTTTCTCTTTTTTCCTAAGCGCATAAATACATAAATTTACTGGCCATCGATCGCGTAAAAACATGAAAGAATTGGCAAGCGATTTAAAAAAATTCGGACAGATGTTTTCCCATTAAAGAAAAATATAATAGTAAAACAATTCTAGCTACTTTATATCCCCACCTCAAACAAACACGATTTTCAGACGGTTATCGTAATAACTTGTATCTAAAGTATTCTATACTTAATGAAGTTTGAAAGCCATTAACCCTTGAGTTTATGCCAAAAATATTGTTTATATTCTGCACACTTCACCAAGTAACGCACGCGCTGAAGTAGGTAGCTAGGTACCCACGGTACGCAGCTTGTATTTAAATTTCCGTTATTTCAGTCAAACATTCAAATGGGATCTTAATCCTTAATCATATAGAAATAGATTCCAAAAGATATATTACCAAAACCTACATGCATAAATGTATTTACAAAACACATCAAAACTAAGTAATTATTTTTTCGAAGATTGGTTACATAATAAAAGTTGATGCTCACTAGTACTGGGTGGCCGATTGATTGTGGGCCCCTTCGGTAAAATAAATTAATTTTTTCTGTTTTATTGTAAAAATGGCAGCAATGGCCGAAACTATTTTGAACTGGGCATCATTTTCTTTAATAAAAAATCAAATTTGGTCTTATCAATTATTCATTTTCAAGCTGAAAAATTGCAATTCAATGTTTTTAGAATTGATAAAAACTATATTAATTACAATTTTTCAACTTAACAATGGATTGATATGACCAAATTTAATTTTTTAATGAAGAAAGTGATGTTTCAATCAGCCACCTGGTACCTCATGTAAGTATAGGTGCCTACTGCCTAGCTACCTACGTAGCTAGACCTACTTAATTACTCATAAGCTTACCGAAGTTTTTATCAAGCTTTTAGTAGGTTGACGTAACATTTATTTACTATTTATCATCTTTTTGAAACGTGAATTATTAGGACTAGGGAACTATTCTTAAAGGAAATGAAACTTGATTAATGTATCAACTTAATTACCATTTGGTCATTCAATATATTCGTAAGTACCTATGTAATAGTTAGAAGCATATACTTTCCATTAGTTTCAACATGTGGTTCTACGAAATCAAACCGAAGTTTCAAGTTTACCTCATGATAGGATTTAACAACAACTGTACATTTTTCACTGAATTTTATCCGCAGGGAGAAAAAGCAATGTCATAAATACTTTTATAGCAGCTGAACACGAAACACAATCAAAGAAATTTGTAAACAATTTCATGGAATTTCAATATTTTCACGCATATTATTTCAAAATGTACGTAAATTTCAAAGAAAATGAATATTAATCGCCTAACCTCATGATTTAGATCACGCATATACAACAAAATTTGGCAGTGACTTTTACGGAGAGGGATTCAAAAGATGGGCTTCATAATCTAGCTACTTCCAAGTATTCGAGACCATCCAAAAAATTAAAACATGTTTTCAAGCCTTTATTTTTGTTATTTTTATAAAAAATTTCCGCTCTGACGCGAAGAAGTTGGCATTACGAGAGTCAGATAAGGAGCTTTCTTACTAATTAAATGTGGGTAGGAAGGTAAATAGTACATATGATTTTTTTGGCAAATTAGAAAAATACTGCACGAATAAAATTATTAAATGAGCGAAGTAACGTATACACTAATCGAGTACTTGTTTACATACTATTTACCTTCTTACTCATTAGTGCAGAAAAAAGAATGGCTATTAAGAGAAATTACCGTTTATGATGTATGTAATTACCAACGAGAATTCTTATAAATAATTTACCTAATAGCTTTTAATTAAATTTGTAATCTTAAATAAAAGTTGTTTTAAATGTTTATGTAAACATGGTAACATAACAAATAACAAAATGTTGGTGTATTAATACCTACTTGCATCATTCATCAAAGAAATTAATGGACTGAAATAGGCTACAAATTAAATTAAATAATTTTGAACTGATCTACGCATTTGAATTCAGATTGTCTTAAACAATTTTTCTAAAATATATAGGTACCTATACCTGTATTAGATTATATACAAGTTTTTACCGGACTCCTGGAAAAAATTCATCTCCGTAATTTTTTTAATAGGAAGATCATCTTATAAAACCTATGTCGTAAATGAAAAATTTAATTCTCAAGTTCTAAATAGTAAATAAGTATGTACTTTAGTTACACTTAGGTAGAGGTACTATTCCTACATATGAAAAACATATGAGGTAGGTATGAATGTGTATAAATTTGAATTACCCAAGTTAGAAGTTAGTAGTGGCCGAATATTTTACACAACAATTTCTCCTAGAGACGGAGAATCAATATGCAACTAAGTAGCAAGTATCCAATGTTGATATTTAGGTAATAAAAAACTACAAGGAAAAAACTTCCTATACATATGATATTTGTTTGCAAAATTAATCTCACTTTATCAAAAACATTGCGAATTTATCATATTTCTCAACATGGCTTCATTCCAATAAACCAAAATACAACGATTAACGATTTTTTCTGCAGTACATACTCTTGACCTTAACTTTGTCTAATACCATGAGTAAATCAAAGATCCTTTCTTTCCATTAACGCACGTATTTTATGATAAATAATCAAATACATATTCAATACGTGGAAAACATTATCAAGAAAATTTTAACCTTTTTAAAAACTTAATTTCATTGATAGTACGTTGTAGGTTGATTTATTCGTTAAAGATTTCCGTTAACTTACCTCTAATAATAATAGAAATGTTTGTAATACATTATCTTTCTTCTTTCTAATTTGAAAAAGAGTCTTCTCGCGAATTTGCTTGTCTGCAAACGTGCAAATAAAAATGCCAAGTATGAGTAGTACAAAAAATATACCTTTTACCTACATATACAAAAATACTGTAAATAAAATTATGTCATGTCTATCTAACAAACAATTTTTTTTAGGCAGAGATTTGGCAGAAAGTAAAAGTAAAAGGGTAAGTAACGTAAAGTTGATAAAAATGCTAAATAAGAACTGTAGAAAACACGCAAATCCGCAAAAACATTATTCAACTATGACACGCTTTAAAAATACCTACGGCATGAGTAAACTTCAGGTACTCAATTCAGGTTTGTTTTTCATATACCCATGTTAAATACCTCCCTACGCAGATTTTGGATCAAATTGACAAAAAATTGAATTTCAACCTGCACCTTTTTAAAAAATTCTTTTGTAGATTAAGTATTCAAATATTTTGAGAACAACGCACGAACAATTGTCAAGTTACACGAATTTTCCTTTCAAATATAGGTGCATTATTATAGTGCCATGAACGAACTGATACTACACGCAGACAGGTCAGCGTTCTAATTTTCTAATTTCATGCCGCATAAACGACCGAATGAAGTTCAATTACCTACCTAACTTATATTTCTACATAAATGCTCTAATCACTTTGAAACTAAATATTTAAGACAAGTATCTAAAATTAATTCAAATGATATAGGCAAACAGGTAGTAGGTAATCTAGATATCAATTAAATATTTCCAATTTTTTGCATCCAAACAGTAAATAATAAAGTAGATACCTATTACATTCAACATTTTTTGTGTACTTACCGTGAGAAATTGTTCGACTATGTAATCTTGCGGTAACTGCTCTTAAAATTTCGGTGCTATCTCCGTTTAAAGTTGAAAATAGTTTTAATTTTTCTAATAATTTTTCATTAATTGATTCTTCCATCTTCTATTTAATACAGGTAATATTACACAATACACATGCAAAAATTTATAAAAACGTTAGTTATAGAAACAGTAATCCTACGTCCCAAAAATTTATTTTCGAACACACTATGATGATAAACCTAGAGTGACAACGAACTGATAACAAAACAGAACACCGACAGAATATAAACTCAAGAACGATTCTGAACATTCGTGGATAAAGTACACGAGTTTGGCATTTGTGCTCTTGTTACTTGGCAACAGACAAACAGACCAAACATCTGATAAAATGTTTCCGGTATATTTATCACTGTTACAATAATATTATTCAAAATTTTATAAAATTCACTGCCCGAGTTCTAATTGCAATTTTTTGAGGTTCGTTTAATTTGAGGTCAAGGGCACAATTCTCTTTAGAGAAAAGAACCAACAAAGAAAGAAACCCACCCACGTGTTTATTCTTCGTTAGATTAAAATGATAAAAAGATATGACGATATGACGAACTATACCACATTTGGAATAGATTTGAAAATGAAAGGTATCCTTTAACTTCCACCGGCAATTATCGTTTTTATGACGCAAGACGCAAAAAAAATTAGGTTGAATGGTTGTTAACACGAATCATGAAAATTTATTACTTGGGTAAACAATTTTATCTATAAAAGTGCAATTTGCATTATTGCATCCAAATAGTGACTTTCAAGTTTACATTTATAAAAATCTCCTGTACTTTTCAAATGAATGCGTGAGAATTATTTCTGTAGGATCAACCTGTCAAATTACTCAGTAGGTAGGATACTATGTTACTTGAAAATTTGCACGACATGAAATGGATCAAAAAAGTTGAAAGAGAAAATATTTATGCATTTGTTCACCAGGTAGGTAGGATATAAGGTATAAAACAATTTTTACTCATAAAAATAATTTTTTACAAAAGTAATTCGATTACATGGTCAATTTCTTGCCTTTTATGTAAGTAGGTAAAAGTAAATGATGTGATATATTACTTTAATGTAACAAAAAGTGATGATTCTCTTATGTTAGTATACAACTTAAATCCTACGAAGTAAAAGAATTAAAAATTTCAAGACTAGATTCACTTAAAAATACAGAATGTGGTATCGTAGGTTTTCAACATTTCATAGTTGCAGTTTCACCTCATTTTAAAAATCAAATTGATCATACGAAATCACACTTTTCATGTATGTTTTGGTATGGTAAATTTGATTAAATAATTAGTGGAATGAGATTATTACCTAAAAATTAATTCAATCCTGCAATCACGACTTTTATATTTAATACTTGTTGATAAACACGAAATAGATGCCTATTGCCTACCTCTTCTATACAAATAACAAATCCGCGTTTAGCCGAGTTGAAAAGTTGTAGTGAATTTCGAAAATTTCGAAAAATGCACAATCCTGCTATGTATTATTTTTTTACGTTGATTTGGAACAGCATAACAAAGTATTAACTTGTTCCTTTTATTCTTAATTTTCATCCATGTTACAAAAACAATAACAAATAACATTTTACGAAAAAGAACTTAAAAGAAAAAATTTTTCGCATCGTGACGGATTCTTTATAATCTCAGCTCATCGTTACCAACAAAGATGACTTCATTTAACATTCAAACTTACATTTTCATTAATTTCTTCTCAAGTTATGATTTCAAGATTACTCAGTCATTATGAAACTTATCAATAAAGGTTTATTTTCACGATTCTAACGTCCATGCTGGAGTTTCTGGAACAGATGGATTTCTTCTTTGTGGAATAGGTTTTCCCACTGGTAATGGAGGAGGAGGCACATCAGCAATGCTGGAATCCTTTGGTCCGTTATTTTTTATCAATCCATAATTATCTGGAAACTGATTTATGATTGGCTGAGATGAAGAATCAACATAGTTCGGATTATTAGGGCTGTTTGAAAATCGGCTCTCATCTTGTTGTTGGATATCCGGCAATTGATAATTGTTTGGCGAAGATGGAGACACGGAAGGAAGATTTTTACTAAATTGACCAAACGGGAACTGAGAACCAACGTCGGGAACATTTTTTTGAGTTGTTGGCAAGTTTGAACTTGACGATGTAGGACTGGAAGCCGAATACACTTTTTTATTGTCGTAATTTATGATATCAAATATTTGTCCGATTTCATCATCGTAATGCGGATAAAATGGTTTCATTGCATCAACTGTATTGCCTTTAAAATTGCTATTAGGAATAATATTAGGCACGTTTTCTTCATCATTTTTTCTAGCTTCTAAGTTTGGTCTAAATAACACCGGAGCTGATTTTGGTAAACTTGGGTTGCTACTTTGAAAGTCATTTTTGTTCAAAGGTATTCCAGGACTATTTTTAGCGTAATTATCATAAAATACCTGGTTTGTTGATTTATCAAGTGATTTTTGATCATTGATAGAAAAATCTGAATTTCGATTCATTATTGGTACACCAATTGGTTGGTATAAGGTATTAGCAAAATGGGGAAAATGAATACTTTGAAGCACTGGCGACAAAGCTGGAAAAGCTTGACTGGGTAAAAGTTCTTTATCCGATGTGATTAATGCATTATATATTCGCGGCACTTTTAATAATTTAGCAGCTTGAGAAATAGTCCCAAGAAGGCTTATTACTATAATTGCTTCCCCGGTCTGTAACAAAGAACAATGCGCATTCGATTATTATTTATGTTTGTGGTAAATTTATCTTTTACTGAATTGTTTTAATGAGTAGGTAATATGTGCATATAACGTGTACATCATCAAAACGTAAAATGTGATTTTCAATCATCATTGATCATACCAAATACTTTTTTTAAATCTTAAAATAAAATTTATAAATTTAATTTTCTTACCTTCATTGTGACGTTTAAAACTAAAAATAATTTCACTTTTAATATTCGTTTCACAAATGATTCAAGTAAAAAAGTAAATCAAATCAGGAGTGATTCATTTATCATAAATATTTTCAAACTAACACGTATATCAAAGTATCGAGCTCCTCAGCGGAAAACAATCGCATTCTGCGATGCAAGACGTGCGACTACGTAACATCAAGTAATCCCGTCTACGCAAATTCAGTTAAATCGTGTTCGAGGCGACGAAGAAGTGTTGATGCCTTTCACTCAAAACCAGAACTGGATTCGAATAGCAGTGTAAAAAAATTCAAATAACAACTACACTCTAGAGGATCGATGGTTTTCTAATAGATCGTCGAGGTCAAGGTTTGAAGATGTTACATACTTACTCGAACAATATTTTGGAAAATACCAGAAATATAGTTAGAGATACATAGGTTCGATTCAGAATGGAATTTATTTGTTTTATACCCAACGTTCACACAACAACAAGTTTCCAAAATATCAAACTTATAATTATTTGCTATTAAACCAAGAATTATTTACAACCTCGTTTATATGTACATATTACATTTTATGCACATTACTTATCTTCAGATACAAACTGAAATAGGTACAGTGCTTACAGTACGTTCATTTATATATGTACTTTTACAAAAAATTAAGAAAGGTAAAAAGTAATGGGTTTACTCATATTGTGTATCCAGTATCTACCTGCACTTATTACATGGTATACGCCTGTACACACCTGCAGGTAATACCCAGCGAGCTTTACTTGAAATGATATCCATATCAATATCCATATCACACAGCTCACAGTAACAGCTTATACCAATTTCGCTAATCAAAAATTAGACAGATTCCATTGGTATATACCACAAATTACACAAAAGTAAATGTTGAAGTTTGGTTGATATTTTCAAAGCCAAAGCAGTAGGGCAAAGCAACAACATCGCTACCATATACCACCAAAAAATTATCCAAACCACGCTCATAGTATCCTGTAACACTCTGAAAACAAATAGGTGCACATATTTTAATGAATTATTATTTTTACAAAATTATCTCATTTAATTAGAAATCTTATCGAATTAATAAAATACTATTGGAAACAATTCTGTGATTTTCTATCACAAAAAAAAAGTTTCAGCATTTATTTGCTTCGCCATTACGTTTAGAATACAACCTTGAGCAGAGCTAAACAAAAAAAATAAAATAGTAGAAATGCTGATGATCTCAACAGATTGGTATGAAAATTTTACCACCGAAGAGTAGGCACTCTACGACAGAATCGCGTGTTAAAATCGACCAAATCAAGTAAAAAAAATACCCTGTACACTTTTTGAACAGCTTTCACTCAATTTGGTATATATACAAGAAACGAGCCGCAGTATTTAAATATGAATAATATTTAATGATTTTTTATTAAGCAATACCATCGTTCAATAACGTTTAATCATAATTTTCACTTGTTCATTTGGAATTATAAATTACGATAAATGATGAAGTAGATAGGTAATACTTTGATAGAACTATAAAACTATTGAAGGTAAACCAGTTTTAAAAATATTGCCAAAGTTATCTAAAAATATTTCCGGAATATTACAGATGATGATACGTAATAAAAAAAACTTCACCACGCGAATGCGGCAAATGTTCATGGGAAGACGTTTGCGTGACTACATAGATAGATGTATGTATTATTTCAATTAGATAAGAATAAACATCGGACTGAAATATTGAAGTTCACTTTGTGTACTTAATATTGCTCAATTCCAGTACATATATGTATGCTTTTCAATTTCAAAACGAAAAGATTTCCACCGTGAATTAAAATATTTTTATCATAAAAGAGGTACCACATGTATACGCAAGGATTTTTAAACATTGAGTCATGTAATTTACATATTATATTCGCTTAGAAAATAATAAACGTTTGTCGGGAAAATTTTTGTTTATTTATTTAGCTATCCAGTATCCAGGTAAGATTAATATTCTCAACTTCTCAAGAATAATGTTACAAAAATTTATTCTAAAAGTAGCGAAAACTGGAATAAAAAGCTAGTTTTCATTACATTGCGTAGCCCTGACATATTGAAGTTGCAGGGTTTTATCAACAAACTTAGTACAGTACCTGTAAAATCAACCTGTAAAATAACTATTGCCAAGCCAATACGCTTCCACCCTCTTCATTCTACTACACCCCATTCAAATTCTTTAACAAGGTCAAGGACAAGTTTATTATTAGACTATAACTGATAAGAAAGACGGAAAATTTACATGTAGTGAAACAAATTGGAAAATGAGAAGTTAAAGTATAAGATACGTTTTGTGTGAGGTTTAATTCATGCACTGTTATGTGCAATAACGATTATAATAAGTACTTAATTTACCTAATATTAATATGTACAGCTAATAGCTATATCTACCTAAGTACAGCTAGTCAGCTACATACATACGTATCAAACCGGTATATCGAATATATAAAACTGGGTGATGATGACCAGAAATCAAACTGGTATTGAAATAATTTATACCTAAGTTACTTATCATTTAATTAATTACACAACGGTTTGAATGAAAATGAATGTGCTATAAGACATGCTTTCATAAAAAATTACTTACCGTAGGTACCTGTATATTTTTACAAAATATCGTCACATTTATGCGGAACAATATTTGTATTACTAACTAATTTTCTTTTGGTCCTTGGTGTTGTTTACTTTCCTTGCACGTTAAAATTGCACATATGGAAATACAATTATTTTGAGAACAAATCACCACTCACTCTAGCTAAATGTTAACTTAGGTACTCGTGCATACATTTATGGCTGTCGGCCGTAGCTAACGCTACGGGTTCGAAGTATTATCTAAGACTACTTCGATATCAGATGAACTCTACCCCTTAAACAAGTGGTAAATCGGTACCATAACTTAAGTTTGAATCCAATAATTTTACCCCCAGTTTACTCAATTGTATCGAAGTAAACGATATCAAAAATACCTCATAAATCAACATCTTAATTGACGCGAATAAATGGAACATCAAGTATAAACTTGTGAGAATTGATAGAATGACTAATTTGGCATAGTGAACTACACGTTGTACTTAGAATTTACAGATTTATATATTACAAGCTTTAAAACATGTTTTTAAGAATGATAATTTTTCGTAGAAAAATTACACTTACCATTTCCTACGACTTCAACGCGTGAATTCATCGCACTCGTGTTGAAAACTTGAGCGTGTAATACACCATACTTCTTGATGAAATGAACACTGATCGTAAACAAGTGTTTGAGGCAACGTGATATTCACAAATTAAACTTCTTTTAGTGTTTATAAATAATTACTAGTCGTTCCTTTACAAGGTTGACACATTGAAGTCAAACATTTTGTCTAGATACAACAGTGCTATAACCTTATTTCCTATTGTTTCATGAAGGCAGCTTCTTCGTTGGGTATCTCTTCAAAATTATTAATTATTTGCTTTGCGAGATATATATTAGGCCTATATATTAATCGAGTAAATGTGTAGTTATGAGTATTCTAAAAATGAAAGATTGAGAAGTAGAATACATCGTCTTCATTTTTAAATTATTTTTGCTAGTATGAGTTTATTGCTGTACATTATTAAATATATTGCGGTCTTAGAGATTGAGTTACGAAGAATTCAAATTTAGTAGAATTGGATTTCAATGTAAATAAACTGGGAATAGACTGTCATTTTTAGTTGGTTTAATGTTTGTTGTTAAAACAGCTGTATTACATTTAACTAATTACTATGACAGTACATTTTGTTGAGCAGTTGCGATAGTCGTGTAGATAGCTAGCTCTAGTTGGGTAATAGGTAGTACGTCTACGTATTGTATATGTCAAATCGCCAATAAACTGAGTCAAGCGTAAATTCATATTTTCAGAAAATTAATTAATAAAAAAATTAATACTAGGCTACTGAAATTCAATTGAACTTAAGTCAATCGTATTTCGACATAAGTTGTATTATTTAATAATTAAAGGAAACGTGTTCCCATAGGAGCTCCTATTTTTTCCCTGTAGCGGAAATTTTCTCCCAACAAACTGTGAAAAGATTGTATGAAAAAGGTACAATTTACAATTTAAATGTCTTACAGCAGATTTTTTTTCGTTTCAGGGCAAAAGATTTTATCTATTCTTTGATAAATTCATTAATTTTATTTTCACGTTACCGGATAAAACGAACAAAATCTAGATTATTGAATTATTTACACAGGGAAGTGTTATTAACGAATATTTTTCATTCAGAATTGATTGACGAAATTGTACCGACGTAATTAAAAAATGTTGAACTTCCTTTGCGTCATATATCATACGCATTTATTGATATTTTCTAAATAGGTAGGTATATTTGCTCAATAAGTGCATCATTCAGAAGATGAGCGTAATTCAACTTCTGTAAAAATTTTATCAGTGTTTTATTCTACTGTAGGTCACAAAAATGTGTTTTGACGTTATATGACATCAACTTGCAATGTATATTGATACAAGTGTGGTATAAATGCGTCCAAAAAAACTGAAAATGGTTCGGATGCTATCATTTGATTAAGTTGCTTGCATTGCGATAATTGTTCAGCCGTATCAGTTTGTTGCAAATTACGGGGAAAACCATTCGTGGTTTTTTAAAAGATGAAAATTTTGTACGTATTGTTCAATTTATTTTTCACGACAGCTGCACTAAACATAAAGGTAAGTTTCCAGTGATATTTAATTCGATAATCTAGTAAAAGTGAGAGCGATTTGAAACGTTGGCCAATGATAAGTCAATTTATGAAAACGTTTACTGAATTTCGACATATTTTTGTGTTATGAAAATAAAAACTGATCCTCAACATTGAGATTTAAATTCATTTTTGTTATCGCTGGTACTCATTACGCATGATCGCAGGAGAAATAAATTTTATCCGCGCATTTAATGACATTTCTTTTTTTATATTTCAATGAAAATTAAATACAAGTTCAAATCTTTCTGAATAAATAGGTATATAAGTAGGTGATGTTTTTTAAATTGAAAAAATTCACGAGTAAATGTAACATTAGAAAATAATTTCAATTTTATTCAACTAATGTTTCATGTAGAGTGCTCAGCAAGATGAATTAGTAAATATAGAGTCATGGGCTGGATTCCAAGGGTTGAATGTACTTTCGGTGGGTGCGGTTGCCAACGACTGCAAAACAATATTCGATTCTTGCAGATCAGATACTCAAAAGGTGATCGATGATTTATTAAAAGTTGTGCAAAATACTGAAGATGCTTCAATTGTCCCTCCTAAATTGTGGGAAGCCTTGGGACGGATCACTGATATTTTACAAAATGGTCCAAAGAATGTTAGGTTCCATTTTGCAGAACTCGGAGACCATTTTATGAAAAAGTGAGTAGGTTTGTATTAATCTTCTAGTTGATGAATGCATGATTTCAGCGCACTATTTAATTTTCGTTGCGTAGATTAAATGGAGTGATTACTACGGCACAATCCAAAAAATCTGACAAGCTCTCAGAACTCCAAAATATTTATAATTCAGAAGTTGATACAACCAATGAGTCGGTTTTGGAGCTGGAAAAATCATTCAGTATCAATTACAATCCAAATTCAATTTTGCAACAAGCCGTACCAGATTCATTGAAACAAGATTCTTATTCTCAAAGCGTTGCGATGTATGAACTCAAGCATTTATCAAGTGCAGTGAAAGAAGAAATAGATAGCATAGAAAAATCCGCTCTGCAATTATTGAATAAAATCTATAGAGGAATTACAATGGTTAAGGAAGTGCAAATTTCTTTGAAGAAAACCGCAGCTTATCCTACAAAATATGATGAACAATACATCAAAGATAACCTTCAAAATTGCAGTTATTTAGCTAAAGCGTTGAAACCTGAGAACCACGTTGGCACTACAACCGGTGGTGCTTCTCAACCGGTATCGAATGCTCCAGTTGAACCTGAAATTGATGGAGATCCTGTAATTCCCTCGTTAGCAGACGAAACTCCTAATGGTGATAATTCTGGATGCGGTGAAATATTCCGTAAAACTGAAAAGAAAATTATGCAACAGTTGGTAATTACCATAAAAGAAATAAAAACTATAAACGACAACAAAGAAATTGACTCAAGAACCTTTCAAATTTTCAAAAACTACAGTCTTATTCTTTCCAACCTCAATAAGAAAATAATTACAAACGTTATCACTTTTGTGAATCAATTCTTTCAGCTTTATAATATCGTGTTGTCAATTTTAGATAAAATTAATCCAGATATGAAAGCAAAAGCTGAAGATTTGTTGTATCTTAAAGATGTAGACACTTCAGATTCAAGTTACGAGAACATTAACAAATATGTTGTCGATGATTACTTATCGTCATCAAGAATGAACGAATTATTTCAAAAAATAGACAATCACGTAAAATCAATGAAAAGCTTGTCAGAAATAAAGAAAGGCATCATTCAAGAACTAAGCGTTGTTACAAATGAAATTGGAGTGGATTTACAAACCATGAAGGATACTATTATATATGTGTTTGAAGAAATTAAAAAAGGAGTAAAGGCATTGCAAAATTTGAAGAATAAAAGCAACAGAACTGGATTCCGATATTATTTGAATTTTTATAGAGGGAAAGCTGATTTAGCCCAACTAAAGAAGCTGATATGTATTATCAACAGTTTGAATATCGATTTACTTTTGGAACGACAATTATTTAGTGATGACGATGAACTGCAGGCTTTAAAATCTGCTACCAGTGATACTCAAAACGAGATAGACCAGAAAAATCAAAAAAATTTGGATGAACTAAATGGCATGAATGATTTTAATTTCGTTCAAGGATTTGTTTCGAGAAGTGTTCTTGATTACAATATGTGCCTAGAAAGCTATTGTGTCGAAAGTAGAACCATTTTGAAAAAAGTCATTACGAAGTACGTTACAGTATTTGAAGAGTTGCTCATCATTATAAAACGTAAAAAAATAAAAAATGCTAAAACAATTGAGGATTTATATCTTAACAAAATGTCGGTATCAAACAATCAGGACGAAATTGTTTCCAGGTATTTATTAGAAAAGACAGATATTGACATCGAAAAACTATGTTCTACATTGAACCAAGAGCGTGACATTGAAAATAAGGAAACTGTTGATAAAGAATTACGTGAACTAAGTACAGTTTCTCATTCTGAAGTTAATAAAATAAGTCAGACTGTACAGAATTTAATCAGCACCATGTCAACGGAAATTCATAATTTAAAATCTATAAATGAACAAGCAAGTCAGAACATAAACTATGAAATCACAGATGACAAGTTGAAGTGTATTTCGAATATCATTCAAATAATTGATTCTTTACATATAAAAAGTAATAAGGATGAAATTCAAAATTTGAGTATTTATTTCGAAAGAGTGAAAGAAAGTATTCAAATGTCTACGCAAACTTTCGAAACAAAAACTTCCGAATGCGTCGAAATTCAGCAATTTAAAAGCGAAGTTGAAACGTTGAAAACTTCTATTTACGAAGCATTAACAAAAGCTTCTTCAGAAATAAACGAAAAAATACGTCGCGTAATTTTCGAATACAATGAAAAACTATATATATTACAGCAGAATACGTCTTACTGCGAAATAAATAATTCAAATGTTCAAGATAGCAGTTATATACTGAATGATTACACTAAGAAATACGTTACTGGGTATTACACATCGGATGAAATTTTCAAAACTTTGGATGGTGTCATGAGTACAGCTTCTACTTCCGATATAAGTCAGTTAAAAACTGACATGTATACAAAATTAGATGAAACTAATCAAAATGTTGAGTCTGAACTTGAAAAGATACACGATGATTTGAATGTTTTCGTTGAAAAGTTTTCAGATGGGATGAAAGTATTGACCGATATCGAAACCACTTTTCTAAAACAAACTGATCAGCAAACTGAGGTTATTGATGAGTCTCAATTGAGTATTATAAAAGAAGTCAATGGAATGGTTAAAATTGTCGGAAAATATGTGAACGTAAATGCAGAAAATTCTCAGCGAGAATTAAGAGTGCAAATTGACAATGCGAGATTGCAAATTACCAAACAGTTTGATCAAGTTACTCAAACTGTAACATCAACTCAAGATAATGCAGAAATAGAAAGTGTTATAATGGAATCAATTAGTACAGCGGAAACTTTATTCAACGAATTAAAAAATAATACCAGATCAGAGCTTTCTCAAAGCATTGAAGAATTTCTTACCTCTTACCAAAATACCATCACTTCTTTGCAAACCCAGACTTCGAATAGTCAAAGCACTTTTATGCAAGATTTGAACAAAGGAGATTGTAAAAGCAATGGCGATGACTTTCAAAAATTTGTACAAATTATGCTGCAGCAAGATTATTCTTCTACATCGACGGTATCGAGTAATTATGAGTATATGAAGAGATATAATTTTGTCAATTCCCAAAACATAAAAGAAAAGTATTCTCAAATATTCCAATCTTTATCGAATAAAATGAATATAGAAATCGACAGTGTTAGTCACACTAGTAAATATGTCCTTGAGAATATTCAGAGAGCCAATAATGTGTTAATTAAGCTGGAAAATTGTGAAAATAAGCAAAGCATGAATGTATCTCTTACTGAGGAGGAACTTGCAATATTTCGTACAGCGAGATCGATATCTGATTCATGGAAATATTGCGTAGAAGATAACACCTTTAAATCTATTGGTTCAACCATTACCACTGCCAAAATGGAAATAGACGTTGAATACAGAAAACTGCAGACTAATATGGAATCCACCACTACCACTCAAAATACCATCGAAAGTGAAATCACAAACAGTCTACAAATTATTCAAAATATTTTCCAAAGTACTCAAACCACTGTCAACGAAATGATAAAACAAAATGTCGAAAACTTTTATAGCTCGATGTCTAATGAAGTGAATGAATTACAAAGTTCTGGGAGTACGACATTGAATTCTTCTTTACAAACACTCATAAGCGGAAGAAGTGTTTCTTTTACAAATATTCAGCAGAATTCAAACAGTAAAATCGATTTCGATAGTTTTAAAAATTCTGTTAATGTGCAGGAAATTTATAATCAAATTAAAACCAAAACTTCCCAAAATTCCAACATTATAATAGAAAATTTCAAGCAAACAATGAATGAGAAATTTAGTTCTGTTGAGAAAACATCAGCATATGTCATAGAAAACGTACAAAAAGGTTATAGCGTTATAAATGAAATAAAAACGTCTCTTCAGATTGACTCCAACTATCAATTAACTCAATACGAAGAAGAACAACTCAGAAAATGCGTATCTGTTTCTCGAAAAATTGGAAATTTAAGCGTGGATGCCAAAACAGCTCAACAAACGGTTACTAATAGTATTAATTCGGTGAGAAATCAAATTAAAGAAGAGTATACGAAAGTCACCGATTCCGTTGCTTCCTTAACCGATGAAAAATCTATTCAAGAAGCTGTCTCCAAAGCAGTTAGTAAGTTTGAACAACTTTTCAGTCAAGTAAAAGATACTGTTAGAGAACAACTTTCATTAACGTCGTCTAGCGCTTACTCATCATTTATGAAGACAATTTCCGATTTGGAACAACTAAATTCCAACGAAGTCTGTAAAACCATGCGAGATATTGAAAACGATACCAATTCTTATCAATCGGACAGTGATCAGTACTACAAGGATGCAGTATCTTACTTTACCAGCAGTAATTTTAAATCTTGTTTATCAATCAAGAACTGGTTCAATGAAATTCATTCTACGACATTAGCAGAAACTTATTCAACTATAAACGAAAGGACTAATTCTGAGTTGAGCTCACTTAACGATAAAATAACTAATTCTTTCGAGAAAATGGAGAGTAGTTCAACATACGTTTTTGAATCTATTGAAAAAAGCACAGAAGTTTTAAAACAAATCGAAGAATCGGTGAAACAGGATGTTTCCTACCAATTAACTGAAGATCAAATCATAGAATTACAGAAATGCATGAGCGTTCATAAATCTATACAGGCGGTTACATCAATATCTACTGCCTCTGCTGAAGAATCTATCCACAACGATATCAACGGCGTAAAAAATAAAATTAAAATCGCACATTCTGAATTAACACAATCACTGTCTTCCTTGAGTGATGAACACGGCATATCTGAAGTTACCTCAAGAGGAATAAAAACATATGAGACTCTTTATACTCAAGCTAAAGAAACAGTGAAAGAGCAACTTTCCCAAACCTTGAACAGTTTCTTCACTTCGTTTACTCAAACTTTCACCGACTCCCGGGTTGAAAATACTGAGATAAGTACCACTTTTGAACAAATTAAAAGTGGGACAAGTTCCTTCCAGTGTGATGATCAATCGTTTCATGAGACTGTTTCTTTTTTCAACAGTGAAGCTTTTAAATCATGCATTTCAGTTAAAAACTGGTTTAATGAATTTAGTACCAGTAGTTCAACTAATAACTTGAAAGAAAAAGCTATTAATAACATAAATCAAGTCGATGAAAAAGTTAATAATTCCTTGGAAACAATGATAACTAGTTCATCCTTTATTTTTCAATCGATTGAGAAAAGTTCTGAAGTTTTCAAACAGATTCAAAATTCTTTGGTTCAACAAACCACTATTCAATTGAATGAAGAGCAGATTGTTGTATTGAAAAAGAGTATGAGCATTTATCAAAATATGCAAAGTATTGTTGCGTCATCCTCAACTTCAGTTACTCAACAAACCATCTTGAGTGACATCACCAACACGAAGGAAGAAATCAGTAACGCTTATTCGCAAATAACTCAGTCTATTTCATCTCAAACGGAAGATAATTCTATCAAACAAGTGGAAAATAAGGGAGTTGAGAAATTTGAGAAACTGTTTTCTCATGCAACGGAACAAGTGAAAGAGCAGCTGTTTCATAAATCTTCTGATTTTCACTCCATGTTCACGCAGTTGTCTTCTGACTTGCATCAAGAAAATTTACAAACTGTGGTTACCAGTGAGAATGAAAGTCAAACAGAAATAGATCAATCGTTTTCTAGCATGCTTTCATGTTTCAACAGCGATATATATAAATCGCCATCAGTCGTTAAAAGTTGGTACTCAGAAATTCAGAAAAGTACTACAGCATCTGATTGGTCCTATTTTAGTGACAAAGTTACTAACGAATTCAGCACTCTCAATGATCGCGTGACCAAATCTCTCGACTCCGTTCAAGAGAGTTCAACTTACGCCTTAACCGCAATGAAAAAAGGTTTTGAGGTCATTAAACAAGTAAAAGAATTAATGATAGAAGACTCCAACTATAAATTAACCCAAGAGCAAGTTACCTTCTTGCAGAAATGTGTGACTATTCATCAAACCATACAATCGATCATGACTACTAGTTCCAGCACAGTTATTAAAGAGACTAAACAGACTGTGGAATCTAATATTACTGACATGAAGAGTCAAATTAACGATGAATTCGCAAAGGCCTCGCAGACGATTAGTTCATCCACTGACGAAAGCAGTATCAATCATACTGTCACTGAAAGTGTTGATAATATGGATAAATTATTTTCTCACACAAAACAAGAGGTACAGTCTCTTCTTTCAAACACAGTTTCTGATTTCTACTCTACGTATCAAAAAATATCCTCAATGTCTGATAAACAAGAAATCAAGGAAGTTACGGAGCTCTTATCTAATACAATGAATAATAAAAATCAAAGTCAGTATCAAAACGATGAATCATTTAATAAAATGATGTCCTATTTCACTGACAAAACTTACAAATCTAGTTCTATGATTCAAAATTTGTATAATGAGATTACCTCCAGCTCTGCAACTACCGAATCTTCGAATCTTGCCGAGAATGCAATTAATAAGTTGAACACTCTTAACGAACGTGTTTCCAAATCAATTGAATCAATGGAAGAGAATTCGTCTTATGTCATTGACACCATTGGAAAAGGTTCAGAGATTCTTAAGAAAATAGAAGAATCAACAACTCAAAATTCTGCTCATCAGTTGAACCAAGAACAAATAACTTATCTTCAGAAATGTATTTCGATTTATCAAACCATTCAGACAATAACAACGACTACTACTTCTAAAACAACAACATCAGTTAAACAAACCATTTCGTCTAACATAGAAACTGTGAAAAATCAAGTAACAAACGAATTTTCCAAAGTTTTGGAATCCTTGAAGTCACTTGATGATGAAACTAGTATCAAAAAAGTCGTCGATGAAAGTGTTAATGAAGTTGATAAATGCTTCAATGAAACCAGGGAAAAATTGCACACGGAATTGACTCAGTCATCAACAGATTTTTTCAACAATTACCAACAAATCACTTCGATGTTAGATAAACAAGACTTGAATAACTTACAAGATATAACTACGGGCAAAACAACTTATCAAGCAGATTCAGATGCAATGTACTCCAAAGCAATAACATATTTCACCAGTGATACTTTTAAATCAAGCGCCCAAGTACAAAGCTGGTATAAAGAAATTCAATCCAACAATATCTCAAACCAATCCAAGTTAAACGAAAATGTTATAAACCAAATGGGAACTCTACAAGATCGTGTTACCAAGTCGATCGATTCAATGGGAGAATATTCCAGTAATATATTGGATACTATTGAGAAAGGATCTGATGTTATAAAGCAAATACGTAGTTCTACTGAACAAAATTCCAATTGTCACTTGACTCAAAGTCAAATAATTGAATTGCAAAAAAGTATTAGCATTTATAATGTCATTAAATCAATTTCAATCGCCAATAATTGTTCAACAACTATAAATAAAGAACAGAATTCCGTTACTAAAATTAGTGACGTGAAAAATCAAATCAATGATGAATATATGAAGGTTTCCGAAACATTACGTTCTCTCTCAGATGAAACCAGTATCAAACAAGTAGTGGATGAGAATGTCAGCAAAGTGGAACAGTATTATGGACAAGCTAGGAAAGAAGTGCAATCTGAAATGGCAAAAACTTCAACAGATTTCTTTAGCAACCTTCAAAACTTTTCATCAAATGTGAGCACGCAATCCAACATCGAAACAAATACTCAAATTAAAGATATTATGGAAGGAAAACGCGTATGTCAAGAAGAACATGATGAATCATTCAACAAAATTGTAAAATTCATGAATAGTGATTCATTTAAATCGGATAAAGTTATACAAGAAGTATACCAAAACATCCAATCAGAAGCTTCGATTTCGACCTCGACAAATTGTAGTGAACACGCTATAAATAATTTGGGCACTCTGAATAAGAATGTTACTAAGTGTGTGGATGAAATGGAAGAAAATTCAAAATATGCTCTCGACATTATTAAAAAAGGGGATGAGGTTCTTCATACAATTGAGGAATGTACTAAACAAGATTCCAACTATAAAATAACTCAAGACCAAATCGTTATTTTGCGAAAATGCATTACCATCTATCAAATTATTCAGTCTGTTACAACCACTACTACAACTACTGATACAAGAACTACCATATCTAAAGACGAGAAGGCTTCCGAAACGGGTGAAAATGTTAGTCAAAAGAACGACGCTGACAATGCTAGTGTGGTATCCAACATAGGAAGATCAATAGTTGACGCTTTTGGAGTAAACAGTGAGGATGATAGCAAACTGACTGATCATTCTGAAACTGAGCAATCCAAATCCGCTGAACATCATGAATTGATTGAAACTGGCGCGCTCAATAATGAAGCATGTTCTTCAAATTCTACCACACAATCCTCAAAGAATACTGGCGAAATGAACAGTGATGATGATATAGAAAAATGCACTTCTGTTTCAATATCTAACACCCAACAAAAAATTAATTCTGACGTGAGTAATGTGAAGACTCAAATAAACGACGAATATTCCATAACTTCTCAATCTATAAATTCATTGTCAGATGAAACCAGCATCAAACATGCTGTTGACCAAAGTATTCAGAAAGTTGACCATTATTATTCCGAGGCAAAAAAAGAAGTGCAAACTCAGCTCACTCAAACAACATCTAGTTTTTTCAACACTTGTCAAAAAATATCGAAAAATTCGAATAAGGATGAAAATGGTGGAACTAATTCTGCTTTGCGGGAAATACTCGACGATAAAAAAGGCTATCAACCGGAAGAGGACGATTCTTTCAAGGAAGTTGTTTCGTACTTGAACAGCGATTCGTTTAAAGCAAGCTCAGATGTTCAAAATTGGTATAATGAAATTCACTCTGGTAATACAGTTCACGGCTCTACTAATCTAAACGAGCAGTCGGTTAATGAACTTGGCAACCTTAATAGCCGCGTTGCGGAATCTATGGATAAAATGGAAAACCACACAAAATACATCTTGGATACCATGAAGCAGGGATCTGAAATCCTGGAAGAAATGGAAGAATCATCTAGGCAAAATACTAATCATCAACTGACTCAAAGTCAAATTATCATCTTGAAGAAATGCATAACAATATATCAGATAATTGAAACGATTACCACCACTACCACTGTCACCAATACAGTTTCGGTGAAAAATAATTCTGTCACAAATAAATCTCTTTCGGCCGACGACGACTATGAGTACGAAATTACCGCCATCAAAAATACAAAAGAAGTTGTTGAAGAAAGCACGCAAGAAGTTAAAATCGATGAAAAAGATGCGGCTAATTCGTCAACGTGGTCTGTAAATGACGAAAAAAAAAGTTGCGATAATTCTGCGGCAACATCAGTTTTAAATGTAGAACAGGAAGTTAGCCATGAAAATATTTCAAAAACGCCCTCCGATTCTCCTCTTGATAATTCTATAAAACAAGATACTATGTCACAAGATGCTTCTTCAACAAAAGCTGTAGAAAATTCTATGTCACACGATTCTGTACAAAAAACAAGTACCGATGTTTCTGCATCTCAAAATGCACAATCTACTACATCCAACGCTACTTTAAGCGGAAATAAGCTATCGGAATCCAACGTGATATCTTCAGAAAATACCTCCTCCAATAAGAATGGACAAGACTCGACCTCAAAACCCTCTCGTGTAAACAAAGTTGAACTTTTGAAAAAGTTTACTCAAGATCAAACCTCATATTCTAAAACATCTTTAACTTCTTTAATGGTTGGTAAATTTATTTTTGATTTAAAATTGATCGTTTTACATGTGTATTTTTCATCGATTTATTTAAACATTTGCAGATGAATTGGACCATTACAAAATCGACTACAGCAGGAATACCAAACACTTGCAATTCGCTTGTTTGGGAAAAATATTTCGTCAAGGACGAAGATGAAAGTATAATAAAAGAAATTGCTGATTTGTTGGCTGTTGGTAGATCAGTTATCGAAGATTCAATCACGCTTAAAAAAGAAAAATTACCTCTATACAGAGATATTGATGAAATAGAAATGATGGTGGTTTCCTGTGCCGAAATCGTAGATGAGATTCTGCTTCAAATATCAGAAGTGGTTGGCCAAGATGTTCAGGCTCTAAAATTTTCATTTTCTGAATTATCGCAAAAATCTTTAGATTCCGCAACTTCGAATGCACTCGTTGATAAAACATCTACGTTGGATAAAGACTTTTTATCTGCTGCCTCCACTTTCTTCTCTATGAAAGATAGCAAAAAAACTGACTTGTTAAACCAAATTAATAGGCAATTTAATTTCATACACATTGAAGATGAAAAGAAAGCTAAGGAAGTAGCCTCTCAAAAATTTGATAAATTGCAAGAGATTATGAAAACCGTTCTTGATAATATTGACTGCTTGGTTCTACGTACCGTTGATGTTATTGAAAATGCTAGACATTCTCTGAATTGTTTAAAAAATAACCCGCAACAGGAGAATGCATATATCTGCGTTAAAAATGGACAGGTTTTCTGCGATGCTGTCAAATTTCCTAGTAGCTGATTACCAATTTTCAATAATATTATTTAGTTTCAGAAAATATTTTATTCTTAATATACAATAATATGATTATGAATGTCATTGATCATTTTATTTTAAATAAATTATTGACCTGCATTTGTAAGAATTTTTGTAAATAAATTTTTTTATTATTTTTTATTGTTAATGATACAATACAAATATTTTTCAATTCTTATCGTCTCACTGGTAAAAATAAGAGTTGTACAAGTACGTTTGATCGTTGCTTATGAGCAGTCAAATCATAGCCATGTTATCATAATACATAACAATTGGATCAAGATTTCAAAATTATTGCAACAAAAATAAATTGAAATTTCTCTGTTCGTTGAAAATTATACTTACATTATGCGTTACAAAAATTTGACAAAAAATTGGGTTGAATTTTTTTTTTTATTCGACTTTTGATTTTTAGTTTACGAACATGAATTGAAATGATTTTATATAAACATTTGAACTTTCGTTTGAAGAATGAAAATTCTGATTAGGTGCTCATTTTTCAATAATAAAATAAAAATAAAAATACTTTAAAAACGTAAATCTATTCTATGACTACAGATTTCGCTCTGCTTTCAGACATTTTTAGTTTTGCCTGCAATAGAGCCCAAAAAATTAAATCATTTTAGCGGTAAGTTTTGTTTCTCTTCTCGTCATTCGTCATCTTGATACTTTAATTGGTTTAGTTTTATTATTTAAAAAATCTAACTATTCATTTTCGTATTATTCTGATTATTTCATATCTGGTTTGTGATTACAAAGATTTAAATCAAAGAGGAAGTACTGTGTTAATTTCGTAATTTCGTTTCTCCAGTTTTCATGGATTATCTTATCAAATTGTGCGTTTTAATGAATACGTAGTTTGATTAGTAATTATGGCCGGAATGAATTTCGCTGAATTTCAAATGAAAGTACTTCGTGGTATTGGCTATAATAACATATCTACCACGAACAGAGCATATCAGTGGATCAAAAATAACAGTTCTATTGATGGACCATGTTTAAATTATTTGAAGAATTACATCACGGAAGAGAATTTCGTTACCCAAAAAGAAATGAATCTGTATGTTACTAGAATTGGTTCATTATATTTTAACGTGTCTCATTATTTGTAATGTTTGTACAGATATAAGAATATATTGAATAATGGCCAGGTACCACTTGCTGAAGAAGAAGTTGACAAAGCATTAGAAGAATTCTATTCAGATGATGGTCCTCTCACAAGTAATCACTCTGATATCAACTACATTGAAAATGAATTAGACAAGGCAGAAACTTATTTGAAAGAGTTGGAATTGCACAAACGACTTCTGCAGTAAATAATATGGTGATATCTTATTAATTTAAAAAATAATGTTTGTACTCATCTTAATTATTTTTACAGAAGGCAACATAATAAAATACAAGATGAGATTAATGTATTAAAGGTAAAAAATCAAGCGAAAGAATCCCACATTGAAACTGCTTTGCTGCGTGCTGTTAAAATAGATACCTTGTATGACGAAGCGTCCAAAAAGTTACAAGATGATTTGAATAACATCGCGAATACTTTTCATAAATTAATAGATAAAGTAATAGGTTGTGAATTTTTTCAATTTTTCATTTTTCTTATTCGGTTCTTCTTTCATTCAGGACGCAATTGAAGAGGAACACAATGTTTTTAGAATAAACTTCGAAATTTTTAGAAAGATCAATTCTACTTTCAGAGAAACGGTTAATTTCATTTTGGAAAAACAGTTCGGTAAAGTGAGTAGGTGCTTGCCAATTTTTTATTTGGTAAAAATTACTGTATGTCATGTGGTATTAATTTTTCAGCTGCGTACTGCTCAAGGAGATGTAGCTCCTGGCGGTAACGCAGACACAAATGACAATTTTACAAATTGTGCTGAAGATTGGAAGAAAGCTGAAGATTTAATAATGATAATCCACAGGTAAAAAATATTTCATAATATAGTCAATTACTTCGATTTTTCATCTTATAAATTTTTGTAGTTTGGGAAATCGAACTTTTGAAAATGTAATGATCAAATGCGAAGAAGCTGAACTTGCTCAGTTGACTGAATTTCTGAAAAACTTGAAGTCTGAGGTAGCAGCACAAAATCCGGCTTCTCATTCTGGAATCGCTTGCTTACAGTATGTTAATTCTTTGTCTTAACTTGTAATTGATTTTATCGATTTTCTTTTTATTATGATTACGCCTTCACTTTTTTCAGAGCCCAAACTTCGATTAATGATGAAACAATAGAAGATTTGAAACAGAAGTGTGAGAAAATGAAAACTGCCTTGGAAAAATATCATAAAAATAACCCTCTCTTTGAAATTTTCATTAACGAGAAATTCGCAGTTGAACAAAAATTTAAAAACGATAGAAAATGCCTTCGTAAAATATCGGAATTATGTTCAAAATACATCGACTTAATTACGCTTCAAGCTTGTTACCTTGAAAATGAGCAGGAGAATGTGGGTCTGGCAGTTGATTTATATAAACGAGGAATTGAAATGTTGGAAGAACAACAACAAAAGCATTCTTCAGCAATGGTAATCAAAAAACTTGCATGATACTTCCATGTATGTAATTATTGTATTCCAACTAAATAATTTTTGTTTGCAGACAAATTTAGAAAAACTGAAAAACATGGACGGAAAAGTGCAAGATTCTAATCCATTCTTGAAATTTACTTTGAACTTGGTAAATTTAGTCAGTTCTGATCCAGCTCCTCATAAAATGATTCAGAAATTTCCCAAAGCTATTTCTGCTGCTAAAAAAAAAGTTATATCCTTAGTAGATGACGAACTTCGTGAAATTCAGTCCTTGTGAGTTAAAATTTTTCATAATATTCAACGATAACTGAACAAATAGACTTAAAGTTTTATTTTTACAGACAAACTGATGTTATAGAATTAGATAAAATAGTTTTCAACGGACCAGCAAAACAGCCTTTTTATGTTGTAGATCTTTTAGCCGATAAACGAATGATCGAATTGCAATACGCTGAATTTAATAAAATATATCGTGGTTACAAAACCAAATATATCGAAGAAGTGGTATGTTATTTTCGATATGTTCTTGGAAAATAATTTTGAGATAATTCAAAAATAATTTATTATTAAAAGAATTAAACAATTGAATGATTTAAATAAAATTACAACTTTTAGGAAAAACTGAACAATGATGAGTATTTGAAAATGGAAAAATTACTTTGGATTACGTTCTTAGTTGATCCACAAGCTTTGCAAGAAAACTTCCAAAATTTAAGACAAAGTGCTGGCGCTAGTAGAAGTTTGTCGTTGAGAAGAGCCGAAAATAGTATGTTTGCGCTCAGAGAGAAAACCAATGGAACGACTTATTGTTGAGTAAGTGAAACCGTGATTTTTCAGTATAGATGAACTTTATCATCGCCGTATTTTTTTACATGAATAGGATTCTGTAAATCTATTGAAAATTTGCTTTCCATTCTGTCACTTGAACGGTGACCTGGAAATTTGAAAAATAAATTAAGTATTTTATATCATTTGAAATTTTAAACATCGTAACTTTTGATTCGATTAAAAAATAATGATTCCAACTATGTGTTTATTGATTTAATTTTTTATAAGAACAATTGAATGAGTTTCGCAACATTTCATTTCTATTTTGAAGACAATATTTCTATAAATTTGTTTTAATTTTTCTATTTTTTGAAATAATAAATTAGAATGAAAAGATATTAATAGTGTTGAAATGTATTCGTAACATGTTACGCAAAGTTCGACTGAAAAGTCTTTCTCTTTTATATATTTAATTTTTTCCTGTTGAAATTTTTAATTATCTAAAATCCTCAATGATTATTTAATTTATTAATTTATTTTTTAATTTCTCTTCTAACTTTTTTTTATTGTTGTGATAATATTAAATTAATTTACCTATAAATCAGGTTTTAAATAAAAAAATTTAAATTAAGAGTGTAATTTTTACCATGAATAAAATTTTCTTGTTAAATATTTTTTAACTTACCGTGTTTCAAAAAAAATACTATATCTTTTAATGTTTCATATATAGTTGGATCAGAATAAGTATGCGATATTTTCGCTCGTAATATTTGACGTTTAATTCGTTCCATTAGTGGTAAAGTATATTCGAAATTATAAATAGGAGTGTTTTCAGATCCGAATTCCTGTAATGAAGAACAAAAATGAATACTTATCTTGATGAAACCTTATGAAATGGTAAGTTTTTAAATCATTCTTAGTACCAGACATTTGCCGTTAACGCAAAATGCTTTACGACTAGAATTGCCTTTAGTGCAATCGGTTCCAAAAGGAAACCAGCCTTCTTCACCGTTCACTAAATAGAATCTATGATTGACTGATTCATCTTGGCAGGCTAATCTGCAAGGTCTATGAGGATCGTCTATTGAATAATAAGTTCAAATTAGATTATTCAAATGAAAAATTTTATTATATATATTTTCGCAACAAATACCTATTGTAGCTGATAACTGCATTCCTAAACCTGATAACCGACGAACTCTTTGACTAAATTTGTGGCAAACCGTAGTTGCATGTTCTAACACCGTTTTCATAGTGCTACATTTCTTTGAAAAAAAAAAAGAAAAACAAAGATGATATTATGAGTAGATGTGCATAACTGAACAAAACAAACACCTACTTGACTATGTTCGCAAGTTTGAACGTTCACTGTAGCATTACAAGATGTACATTGTTTTTTTTCCACCAAACGCATACCCGTTCCAGGATTTATGCAATTATAGAAACATTCAGACGCAGGGCGCCATGTATTTGGTGCTTCCCTTCTTTTATCTCGAATAATATTCGCGTGTGTGCAATATTCATCGGAATGAGCGTAAATTACATCATCTGAACTTTTAACACATGTGAATTCCTATTTATAAGAAACAAAAATATAAACAACTTTTCCGGCAGTTCGAACAAAAAAAACTTACTTTACAGGAGCCTCGTATACAAAATGTCGATTTTTTTATCTTTCTCATTTGACATGCGGTACCATCGGGATAGGACCATCCTCGACTTTTGAATCCACCGTTTCGTTTATGACACCAAACTTTACATGCTTCTTCAGCTGATGATGAAAAAATATCGCGATTATATCACGTAAATTAAGAAAATAACGTACGAGTCAAAAAAATGTTGAACTTACGATCAGAACTTATTCGTTGTTGTCCGGTTCCTGTTAATTCTGGATCTACTTCACCAGCACGAAAGCAAATGTCGTTTGAGAAGTCTTTAATGGTAATGACACCAATTCTATGACACTGAAAGAAATACGTATCGTCGTGACCAAAAGTCACCTACAAGATAACTATTTGAAAAACTCCAATACTTGTTGCGCTGAGCATGTTTTGTATTTTTGATCCATTCCTGAACACATTTCACCTCCATTTTCCGGTCTAAAAGTTCGATCACAGTTAGATACGGCAATTTTTAATTATTCGAATGTGAAGTTTACCTAGGATTATTGCATCTTCTGGAGGCGACCATGATTCCTATACTTCCTGAGCTAAGACCATCATTTTCGCTATGTAGACAAGAAGAAGCGCATTCAGAATAAGGAGACCAACCGCTCCAACCTCCGTGTATAACTTGATGTGGAGCATATCCAGCCTCTAGTACAGTGAGTCCTTTTTCAATGCATCTACCGCTGCGACACCACTATAAAAGTGATCAAGTTGATGTATCGTTATCATAAAGCAACATTGGAATGGGAAAGAATGAAATTCGGAGATACTTTGTTATTTCCACAAATAGTGCCTTCTAAAGCTGGATGCGATGTCCATATGTAATTATCTCTGGCGCATTGTAAATCTTTACAAATATCTTCCAATAATTGAGTAGCCGAGTGATGACTACTACTTCCATATTTCAATTTGCATTGTTGCTGAGCATCGAACCTTTCACCGGGTAGTATTCCGTTGGAACCGTGATCTAATATATTCGACGTGACGCTTTTATCGAAAAGACATCTGGATTGTTTACTCCTGACAAAAAGTAAGATGTTAGTCAAAGATGGAAAAGTTTTTAGCATTGTTTCACTTACTGCAGAAACTGTTGTAAATATCGTTTACTGCAGGTAGACCAAGTTATCTTTCCACTGCCCAGTGTTGGAGACATGATGAAACTAGTCGGATCACAATTGTTATCAGCTGAAGGTCCATCATGACGCATGCCCAAACTGAAAAATGACGAAAAATCACAAAATTTTTATTTTTTATTAGGCCTAAAATATAAAATTAGTTTACTTGTGGCCTATTTCATGCGCAACGACGTAGGCACTTTCAAAATGTCGACCTTCATTGACTGTACAACTGCTTGTAGCTGTGCACATACCAGCCACCGGAGCTAGACCTGCAATTTTTCACAATGATTATCATTTTTATGTGAGAAAGTTTTCTTTTTTTCTTCACGGTTCCTTACCTACAACCTGATTACTAATTTTTCCATTTTTGCTTAAAACGTATAAATCTAATCCAGTAAGTATAACCGCGTGATCCCAATGCAGCGGGTCATCATCGCTGTAAGGATTCTCCAAGTGTTGCCAATTGCAAAAGCTACTCAGAAATTTATCCACATCGTGAACTCTAACCAATCCTGATGGATCCGTATGTAAAATTTCAAGTCTTTTTAAAACAAAGTTAATTACCCACCCGAGAGATGGATCGTGATATAATAAATGAACCTGAAAAATCACAAGGTATTACGTTTACGAACATTCACATTCAACTCGACTTGCGATGAAATGTATATTTTACTAACAGCATTTATCAACGCCAATACAAATTTAATTAGTTCTTTCTCTGTATTCTGCGGAAACGTAGAGCTCATATGAGCGTATAAATCCTTATCCACGAAAACAGCTGTTTCTACATATATCTCCGTATTCAAAGGTAACGTCGGTGGTGTAGATGTAAGAATGGTATTTCTTTTTAATCGTTCCGAATGACTCGAATTTCTGTTTTTATTTACAAACGTATTCCCGCATTGTAACTGACTACTGGTCGAATTATCTGCGAACGTGACCCAGAAAATGTACTATAGAAAAAATATTTTTCAAAATGAATTATTCATATTGTATACCTGTCGCCTCAGTGAAATAGAACTTTTCCACGTCTCGTTTCCTTCTTCTAGCTTTATAATTGATTTTATCGTTAATGAAACTGGTTTGAATAGCGTTATTCTGACTGAGGCGTTTTTTAATCATTACATGAGGAACATTTGACGAGTCTTTTAGGTAACGCTTTGGCAGTGGATGTATGATGAAACATTCATTTGCGTCGACAAAAATAATTCCGCGCTGATATCAAAAAATTATTATAATTTTACCAATCAAACGTAGGTAATTCGTAATTATCAATTACCAATCCATCGCAAACATCTAACGCCGCATAAACTGGCCCTTTACTCTGGAAATAACAATTCAAGCTTGGGATCTCGTTGGATATCACACGTGAATGGTTATCCCGTCTTATCAAAGCTACGAAATGAGTATCGACTAGGTTTTGATTCGGGTGTAAATTCAATACCAATTGTTTGCCAAATTTACGTAAATTTAAGAAGACGGAAACGGAATTCGCGTATTTCGGTGATCTCCCTGAGTTCACGTTTATCGCTGTGATATCGCTATCTGCAAAATGAAAAGTGTTAAATTTTTGCGAAAATTTCTCGTTTAGATTACGCTCTAATGAGTATGGAAAGAAAAAGTGTGTTCAGGTGAGAAAAACTGATAAACAATAAGACACGGTAGTTTAGTTTTCAGGTTCGTAAACCTGGAAACGTGTGCTGTGATCTTGTTACTATTTTTTTTATGTAATAACTTACTTTTTTATGAAGATTTATCTGATATCAGATTCAGATCATATGTGAATATAACCACGTCGGTGCGAGTATTATGATAATTGGCGAGTTTTCGTAACGCGGTGTGTTGTAATGAATTTTTTTTTATCATTTGATGAAATCATTATCAAAACAGCTTTTACATGATTTTTTAATATGCATAAGTAGGGAAAAAAGGAAGTAAGTAAATATTGATATCATGCTAACTTAAGCATTTAAGTGTATTTAGGTCAATTTTTCATTTAAACTTGATTAGCTGTTTGCTCAAATTGCTCGGTATTTTCATTACCAACAAGATACAGTAATGATAACAGGTATTTATAACATTTACCTGGAGTATTATACTAATTTATTCGTATTTCTAACGAATTTTCTTCCTCGCGAAATAAAAACTAAATGAATGTACTTTCTATTAATCATAGTTAACTGTATAAGTGTAACTGTCATCGATATAATTACACTATTGGCCAAGAAAATTACCCCAATTGTAGATGAATTTCAAATAAGATGTACTTTCTTATTATTACAGAAAATATTAAAGTGAAAGTATCTCGTAGTGTTACTCGTAAGAAGATAGACGAGCGAATCTGCTCAGTATAGTCTAAGAAATTCAAATGTCAAATCAGGAAGATGCATACTCTGATGTACGAGTAGTGATAAAACCGTACCAGGCATAACGTAGCCTACTAAAGCTTATTAGTGAATTATATGCGATTGAGGAAAAGGAAAACTAATTCACGCACTGTAGGTTCTGTTAATGAATCTGTATAAGGTCCAGTACATAATACCTAGGTAATGTTTAACCATTCAAAAAAAAACTTCTTTATTATAATATTAAAAAAATTAACGTGTTGATTTCATGTAAATTTTTTCAAATTCTTAACGGAGTTCCGAAACCGGATAAATATCGCTCTTGGTTTCGCTCGTGGTTTTGCTTTTATTTAAAACGTACAAATTTTGGGTATTGAAAAAATTGGTTCCGGTTTTGGTTCAAATTTTCATTTTTTTAAAATTGAGATAAATTTCCATCGATGGAAACTTTTTTACTTTTTACAAATATATTTCAAGTAATTATGTAATTACCTGTAAAATCAAGTCATAGATAACTTCATAATTATCATAAAAAAAAATTAAAACCCCAAGTTCGAACCGGTTAGGTAAATTGGTTTTGGTTTTGGTTGTGGTTTTGAGTTTAAAAAGATTTCGGTTTTTGTTTCAGTTTTATAATACGGTTTTTAAAAATATCGGTTTTGCTCTTGGTTTCGGTTACAGTTTTTGGCAATTTTCATCGGTTTTGGTTTCGGTTTTATGCCCTGATTCTTAAGTACTTAACGTGATTACACTAGTTGGAATATTTTAAAGAATACACATTACAAAATAGACAAAATAGTACAAACCTGAAATAACATTCGTTCCAGCTATAGATTTCCATTCGGAAGGAGTTAGGGTGACATGCAAGTTGGAATCTGTCACCTAGGAAAATTGAAAAACATATAAGTTCTATCTGTGTATTTTTTACTGGTAATTCATAATGTCGTCTGGAAACCGTTTCGAACATGTCAGATGAATTGATAAGAATATGCCGGTTACGAGATTCATTATATTCGTAATTATTTTTTTACATAATAGAGTCTGGCTCGAGTTAATGACCGACTTTTTGATAACGTTTTAAACGCACGGTCATCTGGCGCTTCGCAAATAACGTAGAATACCAAAAGTACATGTGGTATGTTCATTTACACACCAAATTATAATCAACATTGTTAAATTTGCGAATTCATGTATTAGCCAAGATATTGCTCGATAAAAATGGACTAGTTGAAGTATATCACGAATGGATACAAATAATGCTACATCATTGTGATGAGAAAAAAATATGTACTAAATGCAGGTCACGAATTATTGTATTCAGTACATATAGATCAATTTTTAGCATGTCAAAAATTATAATGCTTTTATTATTCCTTTTCCATATGAAATTATTTGAAAACTTTGAAAAAAATTTTTTCCAACTATGCAAAACATGATTTCTTTTTTAATTTAAAAGAAACCCGTGTTATTATTTCATGACGTACCTAGGTATGTAAATGTAGATATCTATCTACCTAAAATACCTACTATGTACTTGGTTCCTAGTTCATCGTATTATTTTGTCCTAGAAAGTTGTTACAAAAAGGTATATTTTCATCCAACAAATGCGCCCTTATGAAATGTAACCTTTTTTTAGTTTCACTCTTAAACTGATATTAGCCTTATGAAAGTAACTTTATACTTTTTTGAAGGCAATCTCATTCAGAATAGATATGCATAATATCCAAGTACAACGTGAGTTATTCATACAATAAAAATATACCTTGTATGCGCTACATCAAGTATTATTAATGCATATAACTATACCCAGGTAATTAAACTGAACATTGTTTGAGCCCATCAAATGACCAATTTCCGTTTACCGAGAACCTTCTAAAAAAGATAAATATTCGGAATCTCTCGTGCATCGTGCAAGTATAGTTATAAACGTAAACATCGAACAGAGTGACCCTAACAATAAGAAAGGTTTTTTCTTCTATCAAGAGTCATTGTACCGTGAAAAAGGAAAAATACGTTCATAACTAAAGACCTATTAATCGGTATATACCCAGAGATGTCTGACCTTAACGTTTCAACCGGCGCATTCGCGGATTAGTTCTTGAAAAAATTTCATTCGAAGATGCTTAATTGACAATTAGAAATTAGTGAAAGTCGATGTAAAACAATCCAATGTTAATGTTTTTTACGAGTATTTTTTTCAAATAATCGCAACGGACACTTAGGTACTCTGGAATTTCATTTTTATCAGATTTTACAACGAAGGTTATAAAAGTCTGACCCTCAAAATACCAGCCACTTTATGTTCTTCACAGTCTCTGCGTAAAAACAATGATTTGTAGTAACGATTGACACCTGATCAAATATCAGATTCTTTAATATCTGACTGCATCCTTAAATCATATTTTGGTTGAAACCATATTTTACAAGATTAGGTGATGTTAATTGCAAATGTGTTTCTCATTAAAAACTAAAAACCTAAATTGCCATTCTTAGATACGCTAAAATATACTTTGGCAATTAAATTTATCAAAAAGAATCGAATTCAGCTTATCATACCAATTTAACAGGTTTTTCTTCGATAATGATTACTTTGTCGATAATTCAAGTCGGCTGAATCTTTGAAGCCTTTTAAATTATTTTCTATCGTATAAGTAATACATACAATGTTGCATTGTTTTTTGTGTTTTACACCAGATATGGATTTGAAAATTTATAATTATCGGATGCCAATTTCCGGGTTCATTGAAGTCGGATCATTTTGTAGTACTAGTTTTATTGTGCCGAATTTTTAAAAAAAAGTGTAAATATGCTTTTTAAGTGATATTTATAGGTATTTACTTCGTCTTCCTTGTCTTAGAATTTCAGCAAGGTTGAAAAATTGTTTAAATTATTTTTTTTATTTGTAATATTTCTCTATTTCGTCTTCCTCCTCAGAAGTAAGTGTTTAAGTTGGGGTAAAATATTTTAAAATTGATAAAATATTTCAATAAGTATATTTAAATAAAAATGAAAATAGTAATAAATAATATTTGTGGTTAAAAACTATCTGAAAAAAAAATTCATTTAATTTTTTATCATCATTTATTAATTCTGTAGGTTTCGAATTTACTTGAATAAACCTGATTACCGAATACCTAAAAAATGAATGCATTTCAAAAATAAAACCTAATCCTTACCTTAAATGTGAAATCCTCGCCAAATTCTTCATTTCTGCTGATTCTGCATAATAATAAAATATTCAAAAAAACACATAAAACTTTAATTAAAGATAAATGCATTTCACGAATCGCATCTCCATGCCCAATAATATCGTAGAAAATGACTAAAATTAATTTCGTAGCCAAAATTGTTTGCAATCTGCCATATTAAAGCTTTTCATTTGAGATTCAAAGCACCAGCACTCGAGAAAAAAGCGCGAAAAAATAACGATGCGCCGAACCAACTACGACGAACTTGATCACTATCGAAACTAGTTGCTTGTGAGCTAGCTTCTGACCATTCATGATCAATGGTTACCAAAGCGGTGTAACGTGGTAGTATTGAAGGGGAATAAGTATTGTTTTTCAACTAGTGTCCTTTTAATTTGTTTTTTTATTTACGAATTTTTACAACTAAAAAGACAAACTCGGTATTTTTTTCAAGTTTAAGACGGTATCGACGAAAAAATTAACGCAATAACTCGACGTTTTGCGAATTAAATTATCATAGGTGAGTATATTCGTTCAAGCTGAAGATTCTATTTCATGTTCACGCTTTACATGCTTGATGCAAACAAGCATGAAATTCCGTGCCTAATTTTAATTTATTTAAAAAAAAGATTCATTGCAATTAAGTATATACACTGGTGTAAAACATAGCGGAAAAGATTAAACAGATGTTACGCCTAAAGTGTTTGAATTCAGAAAAAAAATACATTTAATTCAAACTTTATATGCTTAGACAAGATAGGATTAATAAAAAAAATACACTAATGCACTATGAATATTTGTAACCGTTCTTGTATATTTTTTACTAATTATTTAAAATTTTGCGTTCTTAGTTTATACTACGAAAAACAACGTGCCCATTAGAACAAATAAATTCTTTAAATACATGTAGGTCGCTGACATTGAATGATTTCGAAAGTTTTAAACACGATTAAATATGTTGAAATAATTGACACGCCTGGAAAATATTAGTTTTAAATATACGCGGAACATGTGAAAAATCGCGGAAAATGTGACATAATGTGGTAAAAGGTGATTTACTCGTGTTATTAAAAGAATGTTTGAGTAGGTCTTTAATCGGCCTACTTATGCACATTCATCTTTTCATAAAATAAGATAATTTTGTTATTCATTTAATGTAGTTTATTTTATGAATTTTGACTTACGAGTATTTTGTATGTATTAAGAATTTAATGATTCCTATAATTAATTTAACGCCAGTAGTAATAGAAATCGTTTAAAGCTTTCAAAAGATTTTCAAAATCAGTTTGGTAAAATTTCGATAATATTCCATTCATATATATCATGTTCAATTTCTTTTTGTTTACAATAATAGTAAAATGTTTTTTAACTGAAAATTCAAGTCCTTTTTTTTGACATTTTTGTCTTGGCTATGGCTCACAAAACGTAAAATTGTCACGAAAAAGCGTCACGTGGTTGTCATGGTAACCGTTGTCATGGCGACGTGTCATGCGCATGAGTGATAATCTTAATATTTTCATGTCATGATAACATGTCATAAATGACAAGCCATTATCGTGGTGACGTGTTGTGGTTATGATTGACATGTGGCATGTGATGACTTGCTATGAGGAACATCACTGGAATAGTGAAGTTCCATGGTCGTGAGTTACGTATGATCATGTCTTGGTGATATGTCAGATGACGTGTCATGGTGATATTCCATGAGCATGTTATGATGACAGGTCATGGTGACCTGAATAATGACATATTATGTTGATTCATATATGATGACTAGTCAGGTGATTATTTTTCCATCTAAAAACGAGTTATGCGTTAATATAATTTTTTCATGTCACCATACTATGTCATAGATGACAATTCGCACTTGACAGCAAAGAAGTCGCCATCTATCGGAACAATTCTGAACTAAATGAATCTATGATCAAATTTCTCATTACAGGTATTCTTATGGTGATTTCGCGATTTTTGAAAATAAATTAAAAATCGTGTAATCATGGTAGAACGCTGGTTTAAATTTTAAATGATAGTGTCATTCTTTCACTATAAAAAAAAATTTTAACAATTTTTTTGCTGCCTAGTTATCACACAAAAATGTGTTTGCAAGCAGCTTTTTTTCATGTTCACCTTAAGATACGCTTTTCCCAGATCCTGTTCGTTATAATCAATATTAAAATTTTTCTTAAGGTGAATGATATTTCTCTGTTTACAACTTTGCATGAGAAAGATTTGATTTTGATAAGGAGTTGAAGATAAATAGTACAAATTTATGAAACGATAGTGGGTATAACTGTGTAATGTTATTAATGTTGCACTGGTCCTCTATACTTTTCCGGTCTTTATAAGTGAAAAAAATTCATTTTGTTTACATTTGAAAATACGATGAAGTGACTAAATTGAATGATTTTTTTAATAGAAAATACACCATGGATGAAGTGGAAACAGATATTCTTTGAAAGTAGAAGCATTAAATTTTTATTTAAAACAAAAATCAACCTTCTCCCTTTCTTACACGATTTTTGATTAATTTTTGAAAATTGAAAATTCTTCATAAGAATGAACGTCATGAAAAAAGTGATCATAGTTTCATTTTTTTAGCAGCGCGCTCTGTAGGAGCTGTCAACCGCGAATTCATTGCCATGGTGACGTGTCATATTCATGAGTGACATGTGACCATGTCATGATAGCACGTCAAGTTACATGATACGATGACAAGTCATTGTTATGGTGATGTGTTATGGTTACGAGTGACATGTGACGTCAAATAACGATAATGGACCATTATTTTATCAGGTTTATTTTTTATAAGTTACAATAGTAACGATGCGATGATGACTTCAATTAAAAAAATTCTCATTCTCATCGTCAGATGAACTAGAATTTTCTTATTTTGATTAAAGCAACGTTAAGACCATCTGTACTAAATCTTACTAACGTGGTTTTCATTATTACGTATCGATTTGACTAATAATTTTTTCATCGCTCGCATGCCATTATTTCATCCATTATGAAAATGAATTAACGTCAAATAATTTTCAAAAGTATTGATAAAAAAAGATGAAAATAAAGAAACCGAATATGCTAGCAAGAAATGAAATAACATGAAATGTCTAAAATATCTCCAGCATCGTTTAAACTTTAATTAAAAGCTGATTACGGTTGTTTTAGAATATGCAAAAATAAAATACATTTTCGTGAACATGGCCATTTTTACGATTTCTTTTCGGATCTAAATTATCATCTTAAAAATTATTCATTGCGCTCGCAGACACGAAAGTCGAATTTACACTCGAAAATTACTCAATTAAAAAAAGAAAACGCGATATTATAATTTTAATAATTAACTCTAAATTTATTCTCACGAGCAACAGAGTCTAAACAGAATGACCATTTTCGCTTAGTTCGCGTAAAAAGCAAATACTCCCTAACGCACCCTATATTACATTGTCCGAAAACAATCGTCCCACATACCTTTACATAACAATTTTAAAACAATTATACAACACTCATAGCGCAAAATTGCACCTATTATAAAGAGTAAAAACGCCCGCAGAGCATACTTGCTGATAACCTTTCACGAAGCTCCTCCTTTTGCGTTCACGAAAACCATCCCTTGCACCCCTTTCGATAAGACGGAAGGAAATAGAAACAGTTTCAGTCTGGAAACGGAAACGCCGGTCAGTGATATATTTAACAATCGCGAATTCAAACGTGCTTTCGTATTTTCGCATGAAAATTTTGAAAAAATTAATTCGGAAAATTCAACAAGTGTTTAAAGTTGTAGTTATGAAAACCGCTCGGATAAATCCTTGATGTGATTTTTTTTTCATTTTGTAGCTATGTCTAGACGGAAACAAGCTAAACCTAGGTTATGGAAAAGTACGTTTGATGTTTTTTTTATTTATTTTTACGCATACATTATGTTAGTTTTATGCAAGTTGTGTGATTTTTTTCTTCGACCGAGGTTTATTTATTATTTTTTTTATTTGGTTTTTAAAGAAAATGGTATATCGGAGGTATTATTTAATTTTTTTGATTGGTAAAATTGTATTTTTTTATTGATGAATTTCAAATTACTTTTTTTTTTGTTTTTAGACAAAAACGCAAGATTTTTTTCTATCAAAAATATAAAAAATATACTCTTGAAAAGAGAACTTTTTGAAAGTACGGTGCATTTTGAAAACGTTTGCAAACTACAATTTAATCTAGAATTCAAATTGAAGTTGTCTATTAAATAATTGTTTTCTTTTATCAATCGTTTCAATATTCGTTATCTATTTCGTAAAAATTTTCACGAACGTTGAATTCGAAATTATACTATTTCATTTTATGATCGTTTTGCATTACAGCTGTATTCTCATTTAAATTCTAATTTAAACTAATTTACATGTAAAGTATGTGATATTTTTTACGAGGAATTTTATACATTTTCGATAATTTTTTCTTTGCTGACGTTTCCCCACAAAGTTATTAAAAAAGGTTATTGACCTTTCAGTTGATCTGTTTATCTCTTTTTGAACAAGTCATATCATGGTTTGAGGAATACTTTCGCATTTGGTACTTCCAAGTTTAAAATGATAACTATACGTTCAATTTCCAACCAGGGAATTGCTTTATTTCTGATGATTATTGTGAAAAATGTGTTTTCGTGAATAAATTGTTCCTATGCCATTTGCGATAGAAAAAAAAGAAAAAATAAGCCAAATTTCGAAAATTCTAATGGTTTTTTCGAGAAAAGAAAAATTAAACGTTTAATTTTTGTGCATAAAATTTTGCTAAATTGAAAAGAGTCATTTTGAAATGTTTTATAGCATTTGATGTGAAAATGAGATTTTTTCACAATTACGTTGTGTAAAAAATTGCCCAAAGTTCATTGAAAAATTATAAAATTGATCAGTAATTAGCTAGATAAGCATCTTAAACGTTTAATTTTAAAACGCGAAACTGATTGAAATTAAAAAAAAATGTTGATGAATTGGTATTTATAAGATGAACGAAGAATGCATTTTTAAAGTAATTTCCACAATGTCATCAGTTCTGGTGATTTAATGAATATAAATCGTGTGATTTTATTTGTCGTTCAATCAGTCTAGCACGAAATTTACTTTTTTATTAGCGTTTCATCCATGAATGTGGAATTTGGAAACTAGAAAGTAAACGAATCGAAATTCATATACCATCATTGACCAAATGACGGTTTAATATCGTACACACGTAAAAACGCTATATAAAGATAAACCCGTTACCGGCACTTTGAAAAAATGATGCAATATCAAATATGGAATTGCAAGTAAGAAAGTTTCGTTTGAGTCATTTCAATAAAAAGCTAAATTTCTTTCGAAATAGGAAGAAACTAGAAGCGATACGTGGCAAGTGGAGGGAAGCGGTACAGGGAGCATTTAGGTGCCGGCGTTTTGCAGACAAAATCTCAATTTGTAAAACTGGGCACGTCCCTCGTTGTGTAACGCGATTGCGGTTTGTACGTCTGTGTCGCCTCTTGTTATTATTTTACGGGTCGTTTTCTTAATAAGTTTCAAATAAGACGTTCAATTAAATCGAGCAACTGCGTCGCCATTCCAATAAGAAAATTCATCCCCCGTGAACCGGAAATGTGTTATTTTTTCAGCCTCTCTAATTAACTAATTTACTCCGATGAAAAATGCTCCGCGAGTAAATCAACGAAGACGTGCCATATCTTCGATAAATAATCGTTCCGCTGTTTCGTATAAAAGATAGGATGAAGCCTTTTATTAAAAAGAAAAAAAACGGTAATTAATGAAGGCCTTTCGTACTCGTCGGTCGCTTCAAATGACCGCACCCCGTCGTTTACCTAACACTCTTTCGAATGCGTACAAGCTGCGACATTTTACTCGGACGTTATGTAGTGCGGGGTTTAGTATCGCTCCCTTGGTACCAATAACATCGTATACTACGTAGCTCCGATATCCACCTTCCTATTAACTTATCCAAAATAGATTTTCATCTTTTGTATTACTCTCTTATAGCGCTTTTCTTATGCTACAAGAAAAAAAAAAGGCCAGTCGAATTACTACCTTCTTGTCCATTACCAACCTTTAAGCTTTTTTTTAACTTTCAACTTTTAACAGCTCTTTTTTCTCACATCATATTGAGAAGATTTACCATTTTATTAACTTACACTTTTGGTAATTATAATATTTTATTGGAAAGCCTTTAAAGTAGTATGGATTAGTATGTAATACATAAGTATCCATAGTCATCGAGAGTGAAAATGTACCCAAGGCAAATGCTTTGGGCGTCTTTTCAATTTGTTCATGATGCTTGATTACTTACTAAGTGAAAAAAGTGATAAAAAAATGCCTAAACTATAAGATAATTTGAAATCGTTGTGTCCTTCTTGGAAAGCCAAGTCCTAGATAAGGTGCCCCTCTTGCCCTTCTTCTTAACGGTTCTGCTTAAACGTATGCCGGATGTTCTAGTGATCTTATGCCACCACTTTTGATTGAGAATTTCTGTTTGATAAGTTTGGTTGGAAACACTGACCATTCTGAACTGATGTAAACAAATGCTGGTACAGAACTGAAAACGTTGAAAAATTCTCAATCAAAAATGTTGGCATAAGATCACTTGAGCGTCCGGCGTACATCGAAGTAGAACCGTTTTGAAGAAGAGCGAAAGAGGCCTTGCCCTTCTTCTTAATGTTTAATACAAGAAGAGGAGTTTACATTCACATCTGAAAAGTGAACGCATCTCGATGGTATCCAGCAATTTCCACATATTTTAAAGCATTTTTAGCAATATAATTTCAAAATAATACTTGCATATGGATAAACTGATCGCAAACTCCTGTGATTCTTTCGATCGTAGCTTTACCCCCCTTGAAGCTAGAAGAATTTATGATAGCTCATTCGATTGAGAATTTGATCTATTTTAAAATTTGTTCAAGGGTTTTTTCCGTAAAATGGGTGGTTTTCAATACAAGGGAAAAACCAAATTTGGGAGACTAAAGTGTCTCAAAATTAGACTTAAGGTGCCGATTGGCATGTGGAAAATGGATATGTTGAAAGGGCCATATTTTCTACTCAAATGAAAATAACCCCTTCTATAGTGCCACATTAAACGTTACATAACAAAAATATAGAGGGGAGGGGGGCTTTGAAATCACATTTAAAAAGCGTAATAGTCACCTCGATGTTGTCAAACGATTTTTACAATTTATGCTTGAAAGTTTAAAAACATTTTGAAAAATTATGTTCCTAAGAAATTTAAAAATATCTGAAAATATTCTAGAAACCGTAACCGATACTAAAACCGAAACAGATTCTTGGGTGGTTTAATATCCCGTTTCGATATAAATAAAAAAGCACACCACTACTTCTATTCTATTATTATACTTCGCCACGTAATCAGTGAAATAATTATTCACACATCAATGCGGTAAAAGGAAATCTACCCCATCGCGAATTTTTCTCATCGAAACGAGCACTCATTAAAATCAAACAACATTAACGCCTTTGTCACAGTAGCCAAAATTAGCTAATGTCGTAATGAGGGAAAATAAAACTACCACTGCAATAAAGTGCGGTTTTAATGCCGACTTCTTTCGGTCCCCAAAGATACCATAATTACGATCCCGCTCGGACAGTAAATTAGTTTTTATTTTTCTGAAACATCGCGCATTAGTCCGTCTGTAAAATGCGCACATACCGGTAAAAAATGAGAAAATTGGAGCGCAAAGTACTAAGAAGCGGAGGGAAATGGAGGATTGCGGCACGAAATTTTAATTCTCCCGAGACGTCGAGATCTCCGTTAGTCTGCACACATATACACAGTTTTGCTAAGCAAAGGCCGAGGAACAATCCCACGGGATACCGATCCATTTTAACAACATACAGACTCGAACGGTAAACTTTTCTATGGAAGTCTTACAGTCTCCGAGGAATTGGAGAACGACGTCTCCTGGACGCAGCACCAGAAATGAAAATCCCGAAGGTGTACACACTTCTCCCCTCGAGAACTACAAAGAGAACTTCATCTTCGTCAATGATGACGTTAGCAATTCTCGAAAGATTTCGCATCAACTTTTCTTCTTTACTGGCTTTTCTTCCTTTTTTTTATGCTTTTCTTCGAAAAAATAAAACTACAAGCGAAGAAAATTTGGAATGTTTTTTTCAATTTATTACCTTGATTTTATTCGTGATGTTTCACTTTTGTCTAATTATCGTATATCTATTGGGATGTGTAGTTTCTCGGTTACGTAATGTTTAAACTTTGCGTTTAATTATGTACCAAAGCTTTGGTATGAAAGTTGTAAGCTGAGTGAATTTATTTAACAAGTGTTTTCAGCCTATATCATTTTAACGTATAAATTAAACACGTGTATTCTTTTCTCTTTTGAGTTGGATTTATTGTGTAATGAAATTGGTTAACGTCATTTCATTATGTTTATTCAAATCAATTAAAGACGACAAAGAAATATATTTGATGCTTTATTCATGTAAAGAAAACTCCAGACAAAATGTAAGTTGAATGGCTGAAGCTGAATCAAGTAAAAGGTAATTTCACATGAATAACGTTCGATTTGTGTCACTCAGCTTTCAAACATACGAAGGATACGACAATGTTTTTCTTTTTTCTTTTTTTTTTTTTTTTGTTAAAAACAGAGCTGCAATTAAGTTTTTTTTTTTAAATACGACTTTAGCTCGTATATTACATCACCGGAAACAGTTAGCACGTTCGAGTTCATCTACCGATTACTTTTTTCTTTGCTGTTTCAAACAACCGACAAACTCGTTTTTTACAGTTTTGTCGGAATTATAATCAAAAATTCATTCTGTTTCAAGTTTTCAAAAATGACAAAGAAAAAACATTAGAGCGATTTTCATGCTCCGTGATATACCATTCTAAGCTTCGGAAAATTCCTCGTTTTCTTTGGTTGAAAAATTCGCGTGAAGTATTGACGTTTTGCTGGTGTCTTTTATAATTCATTACACCGTCGAAAGTTTTTCAAAAGTAACAAATTTAGAAATTAGTAGATTTCATTAATATGAATTATATTCTTTCGGTTGATCAAGCTCATATGTTAATTATGAAATTTTACAGTCTTCGTAAATTATCAAAAAATCATCGAGCTCTTAGGTAATTCAAGAAATCCTCCCATCATCGCCGAAATAATTAAAATATTCAAAAAGTATTTTTTTATGCTTTGTTATTATTAATAAAGGTAGTGCGAAAGTTTAAACTCTTCCGCATTCCGTTGCTTTCATCATTTTAAAAGCCGAGCAGATTGCGGAACCAAGTTTTAATAACAAACATCGCATTTCCACCTCCGGCTTGGATTATTTTGGTTTAATGAAAGATGAAACGAAAAAGGGAAAACGAATCCCGACTCATTTTAGTCCCATGGGACATCTGTAAACTCTCGAGTACACCTGTGACCCTATCTTCTTCATTAAAAGGGTTTCCAATATTCAACGTTAGGTGCGGGGATTTTCCTACCTTCGACTTCATTTCTGAAAACCGAGGATACGAGATAGAAAAATATTATTGATGTAAATTTTATGTACAGTTTGCAGTTTATATGTGTGTGCGTGGTTTTAAACTAATGTTCAATTATTTATAAAGTTTTAAAAATTATATAATTCATTTATGACGATATTTTTTTGCGTAGGATTTATCAAAGGGATTTTTAAATGTTCTAAAATTGAGTATTCAATTTTAACCCGTCCCCTGCAGCCTTTTTTGAACATGAAAAATATTGGATGAATTGAAGCATTTGCAAATTTTAAATGATTAACGTATTTTCCTTTATTATTAAAGCGTTGAATAAAATATGCTCGATTTTTCGTATAATTTTCATAAAAATTTCGGTACAAGTAGCCTGACGAATGATTGAAGTCGCTAATTCGATGATATTGTTGTATATTTTATTGATCATTTGTATATAAATTATCTTCCCCGGAAAATACCATTTAATGAGCACCCAGTTTTATAATTTGATTGAAAAAAATCCTTTGAAAATCCATCGAGCTCCTCGTTCTCTAAATTTACCGCTAAGTGACGTACTAATTGAAAAGAAATCCTCACGACGAAGTTTCTTTTGCGCGACCATAAATAGAAAATTTTTCAGTATTTTTGAAACTTTAATACTTCGGGACAAGTCTGTATGAAGTTGGCAATCGACCTCGAAGCGACCTAGCAGAATGTAACCGTTATACACGACACATTCTCAATGGAATTCATTTCAGAACGACTAATGGGACAAGGCTGGCGTGTTATCATGACTACGGGGTTGGAAAAGGATGGAGAGAGTGTTTAAGCTGGACAACAGGACCAGCATTACGACCCCTAGGGACCGCTCTGGGACAGTGCGGTAACCGTAGTAAAATTAGACGGGCGACTCCTCTTCGCCCCACGATATACAGGTATATTGCGACTGTTTATTATACAGTTATTGTTACCATAGTAACGAGTACTCGAGGGACCATTCTCGAGGGACTTCGAAGAGCCTTGTTACTCGTATATTGTCGTAAGTACGTATAAAATTTCGAGCGATGTTGGCGTTCTCTGTCGTTTTTTGAAACATTATAGAACTTTTTTTTGAGGTATAAAAAAACGCTCGCACATCAACTTATTTGTGCTGAAATTTATCACGATGTTGCGAAATTTCTAACCGAGGAACACGCGCTTCTTGTTAGATTATTAATTTGGATAGAACGTATTTGGGTCAGTTTTCTATGGTTGCGTGGTTGTTGCTGGCGCAACTTTCATGTTGGGGTGAGTGATGATTGATTGTTGGCGGAGGTATTGTTGAAAAGCGTTAAGCTATGGGAATTTCCATTCGGTATTTACTTAATTGGAAAACAGATCAAAGCTGTTGAAGTCCCTGTGCCCAATATTTTCATCTTGTTCAATACAAAATACTTCATTTTTTCAATTTTATTGATTTCTCTGATGAATTTTTTCAATTTTATTAAGAAAAATTTCAATTTTTTCTCATTTGCGTTCATGGTCAACTTGTTTGCTAAGTAATGTTTTAACGCGTTAATAGAAATTTACAAATAATTTTTTTTTTGCTATTTAAGGAGAAGAAGAGGAAGAAGATGATGATAATTTGGAGCAAATTAACGTAAATGCTAAATACGAAAGCGGATCTTTGAATTGTAAGTAGAAATTTAATGTCAAAAAAAATCTGATGTGCCATGGAAGACATATGGCAGAAGTGAGAACTTCTTCGCACGGATTCAATTAAGATGGGACTATTGGTATAGTAGGTTTCATAACCAATTTTTGTAGGAAAAAGCATTAGGAACAAGTTTTAGGATAATATAGACACTCGACCTAAGATAAGACATCCAACTAGCCACCATGTTGCCGGAATTTTTTGAGTATGGACAATTGCTCTCGCTGGGTGATCTTGAGGCCACAATGGTCGGATTTTTCGAACTGACGCGACGATGCAGAAGAATCACAAGTCCGCGTTCAGACAAGCGCCACCTACATGAAACGTTTTGAATTGAACGGTTTTTTTAAATCTCACCTGAGCCCACCATACCTAAACACGTTTGACAACATGTTACTACGTTTGAAAACGCGACTGCAGCGCTGCGGAGATCACCCAGTGGGAGCAATTGTCCCAACTCAGTTGTAACTTGTAAGCTACTGTTCCCTTTCCCTTCTGTCTGCAGTTGAATGCCTTAGCCGCCATGTTGCCGGAATTTTTTGAGTAGGGACAATTGCTCACGCTGGGTGATCTTGAGGCCACAATGGTCGGATTTTTCGAACTGACGCGACGATGCAGAAGAATCACAAGTCCGCGTTCAGACAAGCGCCACCTACATGAAACGTTTTGAATTGAACGGTTTTTTTAAATCTCACCTGAGCCCACCATACCTAAACACGTTTGACAACATGTTACTACGTTTGAAAACGCGACTGCAGCGCTGCGGAGATCACCCAGTGGGAGCAATTGTCCCAACTCAGTTGTAACTTGTAAGCTACTGTTCCCTTTCCCTTCTGTCTGCAGTTGAATGCCTTAGCCGCCATGTTGCCGGAATTTTTTGAGTAGGGACAATTGCTCACGCTGGGTGATCTTGAGGCCACAATGGTCGGATTTTTCGAACTGACGCGACGATGCAGAAGAATCACAAGTCCGCGTTCAGACAAGCGCCACCTACATGAAACGTTTTGAATTGAACGGTTTTTTTAAATCTCACCTGAGCCCACCATACCTAAACACGTTTGACAACATGTTACTACGTTTGAAAACGCGACTGCAGCGCTGCGGAGATCACCCAGTGGGAGCAATTGTCCCAACTTAGTTGTAAGCTACCGTTCCCTTTCCCTTCTGTCTGCAGTTGGATGCCTTATACTACATGTTAGGTCCAGTGTGTACAAATTCTACAGGTGGCAAAAGGAGAAGAGGGAGCGCAGTGTGACGTCAGTGTTACGCTTTTTTTCAGTTTGGTCCCCACAATACTTCTTTCAGGTAGATGCCAGCAAAGAGGTTCTCACTTCAGAAATTGAAAATTATTATTTTAAAAGAAAGCAGAGTCTACTTTCAGCCATTTCTTCCTCCAAGAAAATTTTCTGACTTTTGCTGATGGCGACCATCGCTAAAAAATGTCAGTATCGTGAAGGAATTTTCTGTAATTTTATGAATAGCTGTAAAAATGTGTTTAAAAATTAATTTCATCACTTAAATCCACATTAACATATTGATGACTCAATTTTTTTTCTTATTCATATCGAAAGTCGCGGTGCAAACCAGTTCAGAATTTCAAATTTTGTGGACGTTCGGTTATTGTTTGTCTATATTTTTAGAAATAAGCTTTGAAGTTCACTTACGCTTTCTTTTTAATTCACGATGAAAACTAATCATTGAAATGGACGCTGTATTGTGACTTGAAAACTTTTGACCCGCAATAACATTTAATTTAACCTAGGTAAAGAAGAAACCAGCGATTCAGATGACGAAGATCGTATTTCATTTCTAGCCGTTTCATTGCAACCTAAAACCGAAAATGCGGGCTTAGAATCGGGTGAGTAATTCGTAGGTACGTTTTAATTTTCTGTAGAAAGTAACGAAATTTGACACGATATCGTAAACACGTATCAGAATTGAGAAATACGTACAGACCGAGGAAATTATGGAAAGGAAAATAAAACACTATTGCAGCTTGCGCTCTGAAAATATCACTCCAATCACATATCCGCCTTTATAACCGTATAACAATTAAAATTAAAAATAACTCGTTTTTTTTTCATGATCTACGCGTTTATTCGCTGTAGCACGCCTTTGATTATGTGTATAGTGTGAAACGTGATTTAAACACTTATCAAACGAAGATTTCGGTCGACTTTCATTCTTGTCAGTTCATTTGGGAATAATTCAAAAGTAATTCGTTTTTCGGGTGATACAGAAAATTTGGTGGTCGCGCTCTTTATGTTGTCATAGAAACCGTTGAAAGAATGCGTCCCCGAAGATACTGGTTCGGGGGCAAATTCGTCCCTTACGCTTGATTAATGCCACCTAAAAAGACGGGGGCACTGTTCTCGTTTCATCCTTCGGGATTATCTTTCACTTGGAAATGGAGAGAATCATCTTAATTCCTTCATGCAAGTCAGCTTTCTTCTTAACTGTGGAAATATCATTAACTAATCTTTGTCTCTTCGTTCGTCTTGAGGATTAATATATAAATGTGTGCGTGTGAGTGTAATATACCGGTACATGTGCGTGTGGATGTATTTATATCTATATATGTATAAATTACAAAAGTCGCAGAAATTAGCAAGGGAATATGGGAATTTATTTCTCGCTCCCAAAGGTTGACTGCATTTTAGTGAAATACTGGTGTAGTGAAAGTTTCGGGTTTATATTCCGCAAAGGTTGACTTCAATTTATAATACCATGTTCGTAAAATTACGACTAAATTTATTCCAAAAATTCGCAAAAAATTTCCTTCGTTTTTCATTTAAAATCGATAATTGATAAATTGTTTCTTGTAATCGTCGTGACTGTAAACATTGACGGAGGAAATAATAAACATCGCTCGTATGAACATTAATTAAAATTCTTTATCTCAATTGCTTATTAACAAAATGTCAACGTTTAATAATGAATTTCATGCTTGTGAAATTTAATTATGTGTTCGTGTCGTGTACGTGTTTTTTTTTTTTTGGTCGTAGAACTTCACACGAATTGAATAGTTTCCTTCGTGATTTTTCTCGTTTCAATTCGATTAAAAAAATTGTAAAATTTGTGCAAAAAATAATCGAATCATAATTTTAGAAAAACGTTCAATAAATAATAATAAAAAAAAGAACTAAAAACAATTTAGATTAAGAGAACAAATCGATATGTTATAAAATTATACATAAATCTCTTGGGAAATGTATTCCTTCGGTAACTACTTCTACCTATCTTTTAGTTACAAAGTATACCCGAATAGAACCTTTTTCGTACTTTAAATCCGCCACGAGATCCGCGATGCTACAGAATTTACGAAATTTTTTCCAGCCTTGCTATGTAGATAAATTTTACCGCCGAAGAGTAATGAAACAGGTTGAACGTTTTAATCGACGTTTGGATATAGATGATGGAATTATTTTCATGTTAGGGAAAAATTACCTTATAGGTGGTGGATGTTAATTTTCACGGGGGGGGAGTGGCAGTAAAATTTCCACGTTTAATAAATTTGTGGATTTAAGGGGCTGTAAAACTTTTTAGCAGTTGTGAAAAATTCGCACAAAAAGTACAAAAATTTCAAAATTCCAAGTTTTTTTGCAAGAAAAAATCGGCTTTTAAATTAAACAAAATAATCATTGTTTTTTAATTTTTTGCAATTTGAAAAATTATATTAAGATGGTATTGTAAAATAATCAGTCATGATAGGTATCTCGTATGTTTCGGGTTTTTATTCAACTTTTGAAGACATCGAGGAAACTCCATGAAAAAATTATGCGAATAAATAAAAAAAAAAAGAATTAAATCGTTCATCTCCAATTCTCCGTGGTTAAACAAACGAAACAAATGCTTCGGAATCGTCATTAACCCGCAAAAAATCTCGAAAACTTTGGATAAATGAAAAAATAATAAATAACAATAAACAATGAGGCGATAAAAAGCCCGTAACGATATTGAGAAACAACAGCGACGACAGTTCGGGGCACCGGGAGTAAGAAGTGGATTAATTGACGAAGGAAAAACACTTTCTCGGACGAAGTAACATCGAAAGCGACGTTTAAAACCGCAGTCAGAGTCTGAAACGTTGCTGAATTTCAGCATTCCGTCGACTGCGTGTAGTGTTTCGAATGCTGAAAACCGACGGCAGCTTTCCTCTGGAGAATTTACTACGTTACACGGGGAAACGATGGAAAATGCAGAGAGGAAAGAGGTAACATGGTCCCTAGGGGAAGCCACCCTTTCAGTAGAGCCGAGCGGATGCGTTCCCAGGTGGTTTTTCCAAACCGAGAGCTCTTTTCGTTCCCCGTATTTTAGTTTGGAAAATTCACCAAGGTTGGGAAATTCGGAGAGTCCGGGAAAACGTTCTCCATTTTCCAAATGCTTTTTCTTTAGCTATTCTTCGCGTTTTTCCCCGGGAAAAAAACTCTGATTAGTTGAAATTCTCTAGAGAAGCATACCTCAAGTTAGCTTGTCTGTCGAATTCTTTAGCTTAACTTATCATATATACAAAGGCCTAACTTAAACTTGCGGCTTTTCTTGAATACCTATCGGATGTATTTCAACGATTAAATCGCTCTCTTTCTAAATAAATATTCTGTGAGATGACGAAATGAGATATTTCAATGTGTAAGTTCTCTTATTTAAACTTACTTATGCTTTTTTAATGTTAAGTTTTAAATAAATAATTCAAGCAATGAAAACCATCATAGAGGAATCTTATAGGCTCATTGAAGATTATTTTGAAAAATTAAAAAAAAAACACAATAAATAGTATCTAGGTCATTTGTTTTGTGAAATAGGTTATCGGTGATTTAAGGAGCCCATGTACGTGAATTATACCATAGAATATTTTGAAATTTAGCTTCGTATTACTTGGTTGGAAATGCTTGAAAAATTCTACCCGTTTCTGTAGCGCACAACGATGGTAATATATCGACGAAGTGTCTTTTATTGCCTCCTCGAGGACAGTGATTTTAATATAAAGGTCCCTTGCCAATGTGTTGCAACGAATTAGAGTGCATGGGTTGGCTTAATGTAACTTGCGGATTAAAAGTTCGACTTTGTAAAAATATCGGCGCCGCACCGATCGATGGATAAATTCTAAGTGGACGAAATCGATCGAAAGAAATTTTAGGTTGAATTTTTTACCATGTCGAATGACCATTTTGAATTCCCAAATGATGAAGTAGCAAAAAGGAACTCTAAAATTTCGTTCAAATACGTGAATAAACTGACAAGCGAGTTTAAATAATTTGGAAGGTAGCGTTTTCAACTGTGGAAATAATTTCGTCATTTTCACTTCTTCTGTCTACAGATCAACGAAATTACATTTTCCGTGTGATACTATGAAATACCTGACGTGAATTTATACTTTTGAAATTCACGTTAAATTCTTAAAACCAAACGAGTCGACCTTTTAGCGTGAATAGTGTCGTGCAACGTAAAAGCACGAGTAGCGGGGAAACCACGCACGTCGAGAAAAATTCCAAGATGAAAATTAATCGATCACCGCATATGATTAAAACGGAGCCACGCGTCATATCTGAGAAAATGTAATCTTACCTAAAACGTACAGTCTTACGTTTCAACAGTTTTCTTTATTTTCGTTTTTACTTCGCCTCTCGTACAAAGTTTATGCCGCAATATCTTTTTCTTTTTATTTCTTTCATCTTCCACTCGTCTTCTATTCCTTTTCAAGCCTTTTTCTTTGCCTTTACCCTATTTCTGTAATTAGCATACCTCTTTTCAGCAACAGCATGCCGAGTACGTCCTTAGGGATTTGGTTCATTTCTACCTAAGTCCCCCTGGTAATTCTTCAACTCCTCGCCTACCACTTTATACGCCAACATTCTGAGTTCATCGATTTTTTTTTTCTATTTCTAGAACGGGTTAGTACCCGTTTTCTGTCACCATATTGCATTTTAAAAACAGTTTGCTCTCTTGGTACGATGTTATGTTAATTACGCGAATCACTTCGTTCTTGTAGAATCTTTTCAAAGGTGTTTTTTTTTTCTTGGCAACATGAATTCGCGAAATAACAGAAACATACGTAGATGAAATTTCTCCAACGTATGATGAAGATCGTGTTTCACTAATGCACCTGTCAATCAGTTCGTTATTGACCTCGAGCCAAAAATTGGCCGAATTTCGTGAAATTTATCAATACCTGTTATGACAGAGGTTTTACGCTTCGTTGAAGACCATTTCAAAATGATATTCTCTTCGTAATTCTCCGGTAGAAAATATTTTTCAGAACAAAACGAAAATCCGTAGTTCCGAAAATGGGTTCTAACTGGGACGCAGCAATGAAATATCTTCCAAGTAATTTGTCTTTTGTGCCCTTTTTACTTCGCTCTTGACCATAAAGTTGTGTAGTACGTTTTACAAAATATCAGACGGAGTAAAATTAATCCATGGACACTTGTCTAACTCGAAAGATTAATTGTTGGCTTAGCCATCGTTTAAGGGTACGGTTTTGGATTATCATTTTTTAATTGTATTTCTCACTGCGTTGATGTTTTGGAATTTAACACCATTGTCAATTATTTTGAATTTGAAGACAATGTATGAATATTAATTTTCATTGAATAGAGATTTTGTAGTATCATAAAATTTATTTCTCGTCTTTATTTTTTAAGCTACCTGTAGTAAATGAGCTGCCCGATTTTCAAAAATTTCAAATGTGTACGGTTTTTTCATTATTTTTGAAATTTTTAATCCCAATGTTTCGAGGAATATGAGTCTTATCTGTTGAGAGTAATAATACCAATTAATAATAATAATTCCCTCAGAAATTTGAATAATTGATACCTTTGGTGCATTGTAGGCGACCAATATTGTATTTTTCAATTTTTTTTTATCAGATTGTCAAAAAAAACAAGGTTATTATGTTGCATAAGTCGGTGAGAGTTGGGGGGAGGGGAGACTATACTCAAAGTTTTTCTCTTTTGTTAATTTTCTAGTCATTGATCAGTTATAATTTCAATTTATTTCCGAATATTTTTATGGGAAGGAGAAGAAATGTTAAGACGAGACGACATGTGTAACGGGTTGCATAACCAATTTTTGCAGGAAAAAGCACTAGAATCTCTGTAACTTCCAAGGAAAACTATAAATATGAAGTATCGCTCTAGAGGACAAACAAGTGTCCGTCTCAGGATATCATATCAAAAAATTGTTCAATTTTATGAAAACTTGACTCAACTTTAAGGTTCTTTACATCCTAGAACTTCGGTTGTTCATCAAATAAGACATTTGGATGGTCAAAATTTGGGATAATTGCTTTATTTTACCTCCTATGGTCCATGATATAGATGATCCGAATCGCTATTCAGTGTTCGGATAACGAGGAGAATTTCCAAAATCGTGGGGAAAATGGCAATGAAAAACTGGCCCAGGGGAAAAATGGGTAAAAGGTAAAAACTAGCGGAATTTGGAAAACATGGCAGTTTTAAGGGAAAAACAAGGGAAATTTAACGTTTTAAACATATACACACTGTTCAAGTTTAAAAAAAAACTGGATCGTCTGTTTTGTATTTTTTTTTTTTTTTTTTAATAAAAATATTTCTAAAAAATGCTAGTTTCTTATTTTAGTTTATTACACGTAATAGCAAAAAATTACGAATTTTACTTGAATTTCAATGTTATAATAAAGAATTTCTGTGAAAAAACAATGGTAAACTTTTGGTAATTTTGTAAGTGAAAAAAGGGGAATTTTGCGCTGACTAATTTTGTGGTGATTCGTGTAGTGAAATTTTAATGACCCGTGATCCATGATTCAGACCCTCGAAACAATTTGAGCAAACGGATCACACAGAATGCCAAAAAATACTGAATTTTTTACTTCTGATTTAAATACAGCCGAAGTACAGAGATAAAAATTTGAAAATTAGCCTCAAATGTTGAAAAATATACTTATTTTACGTACATGTAGAAGGAGTTGCCTGATTTTGTAATTAGTTACCTGTTAAAATAGTTGCCAGTTCAACAAGGCAGGCGCAATTACTAAATTTCACAGAGTAGTTAGCTACGTCAACAACACGTAATGTCAAATAAGTTGCCTAGTCTTCACAAAAGGTGCTTTTCTTGAGCAAATCATCCGAATATTTTTTATCTGATTTATTTATAATCCTCGGAAACGTGTATTATACTCGATCGTGGCAGTTTTTCGTTGAAATAGAATTTTCTATTTAATCACTTATCACATAACTCGATAATCAGAGGAGTCTGAAAACGCGAACGACTTGATAATAAAAAGAGAAAAATTCGATACAAAGACGAAACGAAGTTATATAAAAAAAAAAAAATAGAAACAAAAGCGCAAAGCCTATATTACAGCAGAGGTATGGAAGTTCTCTCAAAAGAGTAATACGTTAGTATATTTATACTCGTTGTAAGAACTTATATAGAAGGAAGCATAGGCTATGCTCTTCTCTCTCATGGTCCCATATCATATCAAACGATTCTCATAGAGACCATTAAGGTAGAACTGCGCCCTCGAGACAGTTCACTCACTGCTTACTAGTGTATATGTGTGTACGTGTACGTACGTTGAAATGAGAGAAAAACGGCGCGCGCTCTGATGACAAAAACTAAATTCACGTGTTTTTTTTTTCAAAAAAAAAAAAAAAGGTATGCCAATCGTACATTTCTTATACCTCGTAAGCGCCCCGATTGCGACAACGCCAAACGGAGCAATTTTCAAAAAGTGACACCCCGGATAAGTTTTTATGACGTTTTTCGTTATTGTTTGATTTTACGTCCCTTGTTTACTGCTTAGTGCTTACCTCTCGTTAAACGAATGTTGTTGGTGAAATCGTCGTCGTTTTTCCCTCGTTTTTCATTACGATTTATCAAAAAAGTTTTCCGTTAACAAGTTTTCTCGTTCGTTTGGTCACCGTAACTGGTACGAGCAATTAAACGAGATTATGACGAGTGTATTTATTCATATTTTTAAAGCATCCCCAAAAAATTCAAATCTCACTTCGTTTTACCAACGATACCGTCGTATGTCCCTTTATGATCGTAAAATGGTAATGCACCGTTGAATATTTTTTTTCTGCTTGAAATTTCACGACGCAAAGCAACGATCGCGTGTATACGAATCGAAAAAGAGAATGCTGAATTAAAAATAATAGGAATTTAAAATACATTGTTGTTAATTTCGTCTTTTTGTTTAGGAGAAGAAAACGATTTGAAAGAAGATAACTGTGCAGAAGACAATTTTGAACGATATTCCCATGAGTATTTGTCCAGAAATTCCGAACTGAAAAATGACGATCAATTCGAACAGTATCTACAGGACGATGAAAACAGTCTCGATTCAGGTTTGCTTTCTCGTTTTATTTTTCCTCTTTTTTTTCGTTTTATTTTTTTTATAGTTTCATTTTTTCTTCTCTTCTGCAAATGAAAATGAGGATTTCAGTTGATTTTTTTTTACCGAGGTAATGAATTGAAAACATTGGCTATAATTTAGAGATAAATTTCGATTTCGGATCAAATTTGATTACCGATAAAATAAATCCTTTTGTTTCGTTTCGTTGATTCGAAGCTAATAATGTTTGTTTTCGAAATTGGCTCCTTAAATTGGAAATTTTTCAAACAATTTTCTTGCTTGTTTGCCGTAAATGTTTTTTATTTAATGATTCATTACGAATACGTCAATTCGCTTGGATGATACGAGGTGTTAATTAATTTGCATACGTAGTGCCGTAAATATTTCATCGTACGTAAAACCGGTTTTTGTATTCTCAACGATGTGCTTCGATAACAAGAGTTACGTTTATTTACATTATTAATTTTAAATTATCGAAGATTACGCTGAATTGTAAAACGATTCGTTTTTCGAGAGAATACGTAATTAAATCGCAAGTGTCATTTTAGGTATTTCACGTGAGCTTCGAAGCTTATTCGTAACTTTTCCACAATAGGGAGAAAAAAAGACACGATAGAAATCACGAAATGAAACCCCAATAAGAACAATTAGCATAAAATTTATCCCTTTGAGTATTAAGTACTGAGTAACATTGCCGCAATAGACGAACAAATAAACAGTATTAAACTTTACCCAATAGGATGTAAAATTTTTAAACTATATCGATGTTAAGTTTCGTCACACGATACTCGTTTTCCACGTCTTTCTCAGCCACACTGAAGTAAAATTTTAAGCGTAAAGCACGACCATCGTCAATAATTGAACGTAAACTACAAACTGTAAACGTAAAAGTGTGCATTCTTGTCTAGTTTCAGTAATCAGATAATAATGACAACGGTGAGTTTTCTTTATTCAATAGGGAAAACGGAAAAGGGCGACAAGGTAAGAACCTACAGTTGCCATTATCCAACGTATTTCTCAATCGTTTGGCAGCACTACCTGCGAAGCGTGGTTCGTCTTTTGAATTAATAAACGGCATTTATTTTCCGCTTATCAGCATAAAGATCTTTCGTTTTCTATCCGTCTTTGTCTGTATACCAAAAACAGACTTGTTTTATCAATAATTCAACGTGATGTTCGTTCACGTAAACGAGATTCGTTTCGAACGAAACTTCAACTTTAAAAATTTTATCTTTTGGTTAAACGCGGAACGAAGTAGTAAGTGGAAACCGTTTTTGAAAATTTAACCCGTACGTCAAAGAATTTCGAAAGGAATTAAAATGTGAAATACGCGAAGGGATTTGATAGCAGATTTCGTTGGAATTTTGATCAATTTCACGCTCGATTGTCATCGTCTTTGTGATGAACTTTAATCAATGTTATGTAATGTTCATTTTTTCACCGAAGATCGTATTCACTTTTATCTATCAATTCAAATTCCTCATATAGATATTTTTAATTTGATCGGTGACTGATAATTCTTAAAATACTGTACCGTGATGTGGGGCTACTTTGAACGGAAAAGTATTTCTTCATTTTTAGCAGAGCCTGGTGGCCAGAAAAATAAGTTTTTTTCAGAGAAATCAGTGTTATTAGGTCCGGGAACCACTGAAGAAACCTTATAGAAAGCCACCCTAAGTCCACTAGTTTTTTTCGACTGAGAAAAATTCGGAAATGCTCGGAAATCTTCGGATATTGCTTCGTTCAACTTTATTTTTATGTTTTTCATAGTCGTGTTATCACTGTTATCATTAGGACAACCCAATACATTTTTTTAAATATTTTTGTGTAGCACTTCAATCACAGAAGTGATGAAATCATTTTCCGTTTCAGAAAATTTCCTTTAAAATGAGCCCAATTTCATTTCGAATATTTTGCAATATTTCACCATAATTCGAATATTTTACTGCAATATTTCGCTTTTTTGAACGTTTTTTCGAATATTTTTGAATATTTTCGAAAATTTTGCGTTTTTCGCGTAAAAACACTTCTTTTCACGAAAAAAAAATTACGCGTTATTACTAATAACGCGTAATTTCAATTTGTTCTTTGAGAAAATGATTTAATTATAAAATTGATATGATTTTGATTCACTTACTGTTCTTTTCTTCTTTTAATTCGTGTTTATTAACTTATTTCAGAAAAAATACCCTAAATTTCGTCATTTTTAGCTAGAGCTTGTCGAGACGAGTAAAATGGCACCCATATTCAATTCGTTTATTTTCGAATATTTTGAGAACACCCGAATATTATTTTGCGATTTTTACCCAAATATATATTGAATATTTTACTTCTCGTATGAGCATATTTTGGTTTGCGCTAGTAATAATTTGTATTGTAGTGAAACAATTAAGTATACGAACATGGAAACAAAATTGATTAACGTTATACATAATTAAAAAACAATGACTGAAAAACAGCACAAAGTCATTTATCGGTAATTGATAATAAATCATAACAATTTAAGAAATAAAAATTATGTATGTACGTATATTCGATTAACCGATCGTTTTAAGAAAACAATTCTCTTTTTCAGTATAGGTCATTCTAGTTGTTCTGAAAATTTATCAAGCAAACATTGTAACATTATTTATCAAAAATAATTCTAAATCAACCCAAAATTTCTATTATGACTTATCTTACCTTTCTATTCGCCATTTTCTCATTTTTCTTCTAACTTTTTTTACAATAACACATTTTCTCATTTTTACAATCGTACTTTGGAAAAGAATCAATTAATACGAAATTATGATAACACGACAGTGAAAAACATAAAAATAAAGTTGAACGAAGCAATATCCGAAGATTTCCGAAGTTTGCTCAGTCGACTTCCTCATTGAATAAATGTGTTTTTTTTTCAATTTATCGTCCACAATTTGCTTAAATATGGGCTTTTATTCAAATTTTTGAATTTCATCTAATTAAGAGAAGCTCTTTCAGTGAACGCAGTTTTCAAAGATGTGAGTATATTACAAGATGTAGTGTTCAAAGTAGCCCCAAAACTGGGACCCACCTCAAAAGAGAGTATAAAAAAAGCAGAAGGTGAAGGGAGGGGTGATCTAAGACGTGGTGAAAACCATTTTTTTGAAACATAATTAGAAAAAATAGTTGGAGAAAAAATGTAAAAAAGTACAAAACTGTTCAAAGTAGCTTCACATCACGGTTTATCGAAATTGAAGCCCAAAAATGTGCATTTTCTGAAAAGAAAAAAATTACCCTACACGAATTCAATCGAACAAATTATCAACTATCAGATGATGTGTTTTCTGAAAATACAAATATAAGTCGAATTTCAATTTTATTTGATTTATAATCGACGATTATTTAATCTAAAATTTATTTTCACGAAAGCAGCTATTAATATATTATATTTTACAAGAAATTCAGTTTTATCGTTTCTCTTGGTATTTCTAAATAATCAACTTTGGTATATCGATAAATTTCCCATTATACATATGTAGCTATCTCTTTTCAAATTCATTTCTCTGAAATCACACCAGAATTATCATTGTATTTGCGTATCCCTATTTAAACATTTTGCACTTCAACGTAATATTTGTCCCACCAATATACTCGTATCAGCATGTAAATATTATACAGTTCGTTTTCACCAAACGCATTTTTTTCTACCATTCACCTCCACGGTAAAATATTTGCCTCATGACTTGCCACATTATATATTGTTAACTCCCACGATAAAACCACAAATGTGCAAATACTGTTTCACGAATACGCGTTCAAAAGTTTCATTTACATTTAAATGTACATCATGTTGCGAGAATTCAATTTTAAGGCTTTTTTCTTTCGCCGTATCACCTTTTCGTAAAGTTATTTTCGCTATTTTACCGCTCGCGATAGATTTCGTCGTAGTATTTTAATTCGCCTCTGTATACTTATTAGCAGGCTTACGACAATGGAGTTTGTTGGAATGCATAATATTTCTACGAAGGCGACTGTTAATTTTAACTAGAGACGCGAGTGTCGAGTTGACGTGTACGTTTATCTGCGCCTACGTACTTGGTGGTTTCTATAATTGAATTTTCAAGAAGTGTTCGACCGCCATTTGAATGCTGCGTTTTGTGCTGCTCATAAACGAATGAGATTTGCCCGCTTATCGAGGTGTTTCAAAATAAATCTTGTGAAATTGCGAAACATGATTAGATGGAGTATTTTTTTACCAAAAAAAAAACCTGATCTTATCAACGTGAAAAATATTACTCTCGAGGTACGAAAGTATACGTGAACAATGAGAAGTTTTACTACTTTTACTTATTTTGGCACGTGTGTCATTGAATTTTTGAATGAGACATAAATTATTTCTTCTTTCGTTTGATGTACTGAAATTTTAAATTATTTGATACTTTTTGAAATATATGGGCTCGTTTAATGCATGTTTAGGTGACAAGATATGAACGGAGGGGATGGAGAGGGTGCCGGGGGAGGGGGTAAAAATCGTAGATTTTCTGTTCGGCTGAAATTTAGTAATATTTTGGGTTAATTGCCGAAAAAGAGGTATGCGATCGAAATTGGGGTCAATTTAAAATGTCAAATTTATAAATAAAATTGATTCTTCGATTGAAAAAAATTGAAAAAAATTTCTACAAGTCTTAAATGAGTTGGAAATTTTTTCAATCGAAGATTCACTTTTATTTATGAATTTGACATTTCAAATTGACCTCGATTTAAGTGAGTTGTATTGTTTCAGGAAAAAAATCAAAATTCTTAATTTTTGTAAAATTGGTAACACTGATCCCGATCATGACGTTTTTTATTTTGATTGCATTTGAATATCAACCATTTTAAATTTTGAAATTTGTCGCAATTAACTTCAATCTTTCGAGATTTTTTTTCGAATAAAAATGAATTTTAGATAGAAAATAAAAAATAAAATGCATAATGAAGTTTTTCCGTACACGTCTTGTTTCCTCAAAAAATAAAAATTCTCACCTCATCGTCGAGTATCCATGGAAATGTGGTGAAGAGATGGACGTTTCACGTTACGCGACAAGCGTTACCTCGTATTCTCATTATATCAAGTCGTGTAAATTCTTAAAATACATTTTTTTTCCATCGTTGCTAATTAATAGTTCTTTTTTTTATATCCTACATTACTTTCCAAGGTGAAACAATGCCGAGCATACATGCTCGACGGTTTATCTTTTCTACACTTTATTCCACGTACCGATATAAAATTCTTTTAATTTTAATTACCCAGATGTTGTCGATGTGACTGTGATATTTAAATTTTGAAAATAACTCCGATTTATTTCATTTTCCAACTCGTAGTTTTTATCGCGATACGCGAAATACACGCGAAAGCGACTTGGAGACGCGATAAATACGCGCGTCGTCGTTTTTATGTCGGAAACGCCACGAAACCACCAAAGGGCGCTGATTTTAATTTTTGACGTATATAAAAAATATCATTAGATATATGAGAAGAAAGTGATAACAGTTTATACGAAGACGAAAATCGTCGATACGGCGAAAGAAAGTAAGTGAAAATTGTCACCGAAGCAGCGACTTCGCGAATGTAACACTTTAAAATTACACCCCCCCTTTTTTTTGTCGCTCGTAAGAAAATGTAGCCGTGGGCTGGGAGCTGTGTTCGCAATGTCGGGACGCAATTTTGCGGCGCCAAGACGCCAGTTTCGCTTATTATTGTAGAGGTATGACTCAATTGTTTGCGACTCAAAACGACTCACGAAGGGGCCATTACAAACGTTGGAATATTCCCGAAGTGGCACCACTGTTGTTCGCATTCTCCTATCGTTTAAATGTTTTTCTTCCCTCTTAATGGTAACACTGTTAAGGAAAATGGTTTTCGTTATTGTAACGTCAATAGGTAATAATGGAACACTTAATTCGCAAAAATACCAACTTTTTTTCTCCCGTTTTCCTTTTCCCGCGTTGAATTTCTGGCGAAAGATACGAGCTGTATGTGGAAATTTCGTATCATCGGTGCCGAATTCGTTGCTGTAGCATTTTAAAAATAATTTTTTCAGATTTAAAAATTATGTGAGAAAATGTCGCTCGTGAAAAATTATTGGGTATTTTTTGTTTTGTTTTATGTTTCGTATGTAATCTCAATTTTGCAGCCGCTTGGCGCCATCTACGTAATTGTAAATGTTCTGAGCTTTTAAGAGAAGTGTAACTCGTTGAGTTAGCTTTATCTGTAATTTAATCCGACTTAATGGATTTTTAATGAATTATTGGTGTCAAAAATATGTATTAAATAGAACATTTCGTATAAAATGGGTATTTCTAAGTACGATATTAATAATTCTCGCAATATCGCCTATGTATACTAGAAAAATTCTACATTTTCATAGTAATCCTTGAAACAGTACTTATCTCGCGTCATCTAAATGGGATAAACCGTGGACATTTTGATCTTAAATCAATTAAAAATATTGTAATATTATTTCTTCGGTTGGAAACAAATACTCAGAACCTCCACCCCGTCGTGCACCCTAAAACTTTACCGTTTCTTGTTTAACGAGAATTCTCGCACATTCGTTCTTCAAAGTCAATTTATTCTGCTCCATCAAGTTTTTGAAAAACGTGCCCAAGTGCCAACGGTGAAAGATTAGCTATTACTGAAATCCGGAATGATACTTGAAATTCATTGTACATTCCGTTGGGAATGTCATATTCATTGTTCCGTTTGTGTTCTCTTTTTTCCTCTCAGCCCTTAATGAACGGGTTAAACGTTAACAGGTAGGTAAACGGTGTATTTGCCTTCACTGAAATCGTTTTTATTCCCGTTATTTTTTCACCTGACATTTGTGTACATTTTTCTTATAGCTGGACAGATTAGGTGCCCGGTGAATAAAGAGAAAGCGGATACGAATTGCCAAATGTGACAGTAAAGGTATAGGGTAACAAAGTGACATGGAGGTAGTTTTGTTTGGGCAAGTTCTCTGGAAGTAATTAATATGAATGTGATCTAATTGTTTTTTCTATTCATAGTAAATGTGTTTTTTTTGTCTAACGGTGCTCGGCCGTTAGAAAAATGGGAGAGAAATTTCAATTCTTTGCAAAGTAAAATAGTCACTTATCATTGCCTTTTTTTTTGGATACTCCTCTAATTATGAGAGTATAGAAAGACTATAGCTCCGAGGGGTTACCTACATGACGCTGTGATGAACTAATGACATAGTTGTATAAAAGATTGTAAAAAATTTTTCTACCCTGATGGAAAACGTAGCCCTCACACCATGTTTCTTCATGAGCCTGAAATTCTATCACTTGTCCCTTCTCTTACCAGCACGCAGCACAACTACCTCTGTGTAATTGTCTCTTTACGCGCATAGAGAATCCGTTACCCAGTTAGAGCTTTCCTAATGGGTTTGTAATTTGTTAAATTAATGCCACGAAATTACCTCCTTCCACTTGATGGTCAATTTAAGGGGTTGCTAAATTGACAAACACTGTTTTGGGAGTATAATTTTCTATATTAAATTCTTTTGTGATTTTTTATCCTACTCCAGCCCATAATCGTTATTAGATAATTGAAGTTCATTCGTGATTCCAAAAACTGATAGTAAAGAAAAGTATTCATTTTGTAACACAAAGAATCAGCCAGCGTACAAGTACACAACACAGTGTGACATTTTCATGTCACTTTGCGACAATGATGTTCATCAGAAGACATCATTTGATGTTA